>JAODPA010087721.1:0-24451 GCA_025585075.1 Nepenthes mirabilis
GTGGAAACCCGAGGAATACTTTGATCACGTATTCTGGTCGCTTATGTGAGCGGGTGATGTTCGTGTCACGCCTTAGGATACTATTGTGGAAGAACGAGGATTGCCCTGGTACCCCGGGGGAATGGGGCGATATACGGCACGATGTGCACGACCTCCCGGATGGGTTGTAAAAGATAATCCCTCACGGCCTTAGATCATGTGGAGTATCATGATCCTTTTCTCGTTCTCTTGCATCGTTGCTAGTACGACCTACTGGCCCTGGTCCGCAAAGACTAAAGTAAATTGATAAATGCACTAAAACATGTTCAAATTGCAATTAAATGTTCTAAGACATGATAAATGGCAAATTGATACTTCTAATTGTTCCTTTCCTCTGAAGTCTCATTGTATTTCAAATGCTTGTTACACATTTTCATTATCATGTTCATGCTTCTTCATGGTTGATAGTGACGTATGATTATACCTGCTGAGCTGTACGCTCACTCTTACTATTTTCTCCTCCCAGGTGAGAGTATTAAGTTGGCACCTGATTAGTTAGAGCAAGGAGAAGCATTGTGAAGGAACTGGCCGGACGTCGAGTGCGCAAAGGATTTGGACTCAGTGTTGTATCCGATTGTAGACGGCCGCTCAGAGTTGAGCGTGGATCATTGTTGTTGTTTTATGGATTTGTTATGCTTCCGCAGTTTATGATGATAGTATGCTTCCGCGTCTGTATTGATGTTATGAATTTTGTTTCATGCTATATGGCATCTCTCTATATCCAGTATAGTAGTTAGAGGTACTGTATTGGAGCCATGGATGATATGGCAGTGTGTGATCCTGTGTGGTGTGTTGTAGGCATGATGTTAAGCCTTTTGATAGATGTGTGCTTGTGCAGAACCTATTTGAACAGGTTGTATTTTGATTTTTCGTCCAATTATAGAGGAAACTTTGCCCAATTTTCTGTAGAAATGTATAAATCTAATTAGGGGCATTAATGATGTGTTATTGACGGAGGGTTATTTTAGGAAAATAACTCCGTCCGTCACAGTTGGTATCAGATAAAAAGAGAGATGCCTTAGGTTTGATTTGAATCATATGCGGAAGCTTGGATTGATTGAGATTGATCGAATAAGTAAATGAAGGCCTTGATGATTAAGTTAGTCTGGGTAGTTTTCGTTATCCTAGACCTAATAACTTAGGTAAGTGCTAAGTTAAAAGCGATGATTTGGTTCAATTGGCTAGTTTATGCATCCTAGCTAGTGTCCAAGGAGTGGCTTAATGTAAAATGCCTCAGTCTCAAGGAAATATTAGTAGTGGCTCTTAGACGGGAACTACTAATATTAGTGGCTGGTTGTAAGATTGAGAGGAGAATGGCGTGTAGAGACACCTTAGTGTTGGAACTTGATTGGTATCAATTGGGTTCTTGAATTAATCAGTATTGATTCAAGACCTGGGTTAAGTAATCTCGGCTTGAGGTTTAAGTTTGACCAGCAGTGGATTGAAATCCTTAAGTTAATAATTTGTTAAGAAGGGTTGCCTGGTCAACCTAGCAAGTGTAAGGAATAGGGTGGAGCCATCGGCTCGAGATTGGTATGACGGGAACTAATTTTGGGTATATCAAGTCCTAGGATAACAATTCATAAATCGTTTTGAAAATGACTGAGTGTATGGGCATTTGGGTAGCCCCAAGTCATATTGAGGTTGAAGACATGAATTTCGAGACTTGAGATTGCTCTGCGGTGACCCCCATGTCTAGTAGAAGATATGGCGTGTTACCCAAGTTAGATGGAAGTGAGGTCGACCTTGGTTGGTTGGCGCGGAAAACATCCAGAGTCTCAAGGATTAAGAAATAGTGTCCTGTGTGCTCGTGGAAGCTTTAGAGATGAATGCCTTGTGTCGGTGAGACTCTCAGGAGCATCTTTCTATATGGTTGGTTTAAACGCAAGATTTAGAGATGTCCTTATCCATGGATGGATGGTGAAAAGGTTCGATATTTTGAATAAAGGATCTAAGGCATTAGTTTAAGGTATAAGATGTCACCTGTGGTGATAGGTAGTAAGGCTCTTGGGTTTAATATTGTGATTCCTAAATTTGTTTAATGAAGGATCTGCGCTAAGTCCAATTCGTATATGTGGCCACATCCAGAGGTTATTATGGTCGCTGAGGGATTGTGGTCATGTGACTATTTGATCGAGGATGTTATCAGAAGGAAGATTTGGCTAATTTATTGTTTGATCGGTAATTTGAGGTTGTGACGGACCGGGTTATTTTCTTTTAATAACCCCTCCGTCAATAAATCATTATAATTCAATATTATAAATTTCTGGAGAAAATTGGGCAGAGTTCTGTTTGTAACTTGAACGTTTACCAAAATACAAATACCTGTATGAAACTCTGCACAATCTTCACAAAAACATTTAACATTATACATAGGATCTCAGATCCACTAAACCCCTATAGTGGCACCGGCGTCATAACTTAGGTATGACGTCGACTGAGGTAAAGATGCCAACTATATAAAAACCCAAGCATAACCACAAATACCAACTGCGGAAGCGTGATAACCATAGTATACAAAAATCAAAACCATTTATCCACAAAATTTCCATGCCATACATAATCAAGCTAGATCCTCGAGGCTTCTTCAAAATCCACGTTGCCTATCTTGCTTCTTTGTCCTACTCAGTCTCATTGGGCATCAGGGCATTTTCATCTGAAAAAAAAAGAGAGTGCAAGGGTGAGCTTAACACCCAGCAAGTGTAAACATACATCACTATCAAAAGCTAGAATCGTAATGGAACGTAATGGAAACAATAGTGGGATGGGGGAAACCATGTAAAGGTGTGAAGGGAGGCAATACTTAGAAGAACCAATTTGTCATTTGTCATGCTTTAGCACCTTTAATTACCTTTGGACATGCTTTCTTAGTTTACTTTAATCTTTGCAGACCAGGGCTAGTAGGTCGTACTACCAAACGATGCGAGAGAACGAGGAAAGGATCATGATACTCCACATGATCTAAGGCCGTGAGGGATTATCTTTTATGACCCATCCGGGAGGTTGTGCACATCGTGCCGTAAATCGCCCCATTCCCCCGGGGTACCAGGGCAGTCCTCGTTCTTCCACAATAGTATCCTAAGGCGTGACACGGACACCACCCGCTTACAACAAGCGACCAGAATACGTGGCCCAAGTATTCTTCGGGTTTATACCGTGATGGACGTGTCAAGCCAGAGAATACTACCCATCTAAAAGTCCATGGTCCTCGTTTCATGATTCTATTTCCATATTCGTTTGAGGAAAAGTCCACCGTATCTCATGTATCGTATCTCCCCCATTTGGGAGGTTCCATATTCATATCACATTTTGGACTTCCCTCCATTACTCATCAGTTTTCATTTCCCTTTGGAATTTAAACATTTATGATTACCAAAATTAGGAAAGATTGGAATCTCTTACCGTTCATGAGCCACTTTCCCTCGGGGTCCTCCGGAGCCCGATTTCTGTCAATTGATGCTTAAATTCTATGATTTCAGGCTTGCATTCACATATGGTTAGTTAGATATTGGTAAGATTATGTAAAATTTCCATTGTACCTCGGATGAACAGTGACAGTGATCGTTTAACACTTTCGGACGCCGCGAACGGGTCAATTCTTGAGAAAAACGGATGCCCGGTCGGTATATATACATATTAGGGACGTGGTAATTCATAATTTGAGGTCAAATTATCATAATTTAAAGGAAAAAATAGTGAATCCCGATTTTGGGTGAGGGTTAGGATTTCGCGATAACAAATCGAATGATTCTACCGATGCAATGAATAAATATTCACACATTCATAGAGTATAATTCATGGGTTATATATTTTCCACATTTTGGGTGGGTGTCGGTACGATAATATCCGACAGAGATCGAATAAAAATTGAAAGAGAGCAAATAGGGAGTATGAGAACACTTGCCTCGACGCGTGCTATCACTTTGATAACTGGCTTTCGGTCGGATTCGAACTCTACACCTCGATTTATCCCTTTCTCTCTCTAACTTGGCGTTCTCTCTCTCTTTCTTGCCAGAAAGCTTTGGAAAAAGTGGGGAAAAAGTGGAAAAAGTGAAGATTTGTGAAGCTGGCCGGGTATATATACTAGTCGGGCCGCTCGAGCGCCCGGCGAGCGAGCAGCGAGCGGGCCGGTTTTGGTTCTTTCCACTCGAGCAGAGCTCGAGAGGACAGCAAGCGTGAGGGCTTTCTAGAAGGTTCTGGAAAATCTGCTCAGGCGGCTGGCGAGCGCGGGAGCTTTCCGGAAGGTTCTAGAATATCCGCTCGAGCGGGGCTCAAGCATGCAGCAGGCGGCTGGGCTTCTGGAAACTCATATTAGTGGACTTCTTCCACTTATATTAGTCAGAAAACATGTTGAAAACTATAAAACAGCTCGAAACTCATTCTTTTATTTATCTTGAGGGACTAGGACTAGTAGGCCCTACCAGTTAAGAGAGTGAATAATTAAGGATGGATTGTATTCACTCCACATAATCTAAAACCTTAGTTTGTCCGATGATAGCATCATCGTGAATTCCCCCATATTTATACCCTGAGGATAGAATAATCATATATTCTTAGCTTTTGTCCGAAGACCGTATCATCATGGATTCCTCCTTATTTACATCTCGAGGATAGGATGATTATATGTTTTTAATTTTTGTCCTCCATCGTAACGCCCTGAGGAAGGCGGACCACAAATTACTCTTTGGATAGAGTCATCATTGATTACAACTACAACATCCTAAGGCATGTCAGTGAACATTACTCACTGAATGATAATCCTTGGTGTGAGATCCCAAAAATATGATAATTCCTAATTATTAAATTTATATAAATATATTTAAGGAAAATGGATTAAGAAAAAAGTGGGAAGAATTTAGTTTAGAGGCTGATTTAGCCCCCACGGCATCGGCACTTGAGTGGTACCTGAGGCACCACCGGGGCCTAAATAACAGAACCGACCACTCGAGTGGCGCTCGAGGCGCCACCCGAGCAGAAATAACAAAGCTAGGCACTCGAGCGCGGCCTAGGATTTGTACTAGGGGCCTATTTTGTGCTCGAGCACCGCTCGAGTGCCGGTCACGGGCCCAGTCACGTGACTCCTTTCTCTCACATTTTAAAGGGGGATAATTAGGGATTTGGGTTTGTTTCTCAGCATCCCATGACACAACAACGAAGGAGGAGAAAGGGAAGGAGAGAGAAGAGAAAGAAAAGGGAAAAAATCTACCGTTTAGTCTCGATCCGAATCACGGTAATTGTAGATTGAGCTTAGGAAAGTTTACCTCGGATGTTATTTTCCGTTATTACTGCCTTTCTATCCCTCAAAAATGGTATTTATACTTTAAATACATGGTTTTGCATGTTTACTGTAAATAAAGCTTGTTTCTGTAAATTGATCAGACAAATTTCTTGTTTACATATATATATTGCAATATTCGGCTTCGATTTCATAAAAATGCATGTGTTTGGTTTCCGTTTATCATCTGATAATTTTGGTCAAACCCTAGGTACGAAAATAATAGATTTTGAGGATTTTTACCCAAAATTTCTGTTATATAAAAGTTAATCTGTACTGAGATAAAGCTTTTGATATAAATTGTTTGTAAAGATTTCACACGGACTTATACTGATAAATTGCCATGCACTTTTGAAGCAAAATTGAAGGGTTTTTAGACCATTACTGTATATTCTGAACCAATTCTGAAGGGTTCTAACTATTTCTGTATATTCTAAAATAAATTTGAAGGGTTATAAACTGATTCTGAATATTCTGAAGTTAACTGAAGGATAATTGTGAAACTTTGATTGACTTCTGAAACTAAAAAGGAGTTTTTAGTTATGAAATAAGAAGGAAAAATATTTTTGACACCGTTATTTAGGATCTAGGACTGATATACAGTCAAGTTAGGTTCTTCAACATACCTTAGAACATTACGGTGATAATCGAGGATAAGTCTATCCATGGAGTTAAACGTGGGCCGCCCTTCCTCGGGGCGTTACGGTTAGGAGGAAAGTTTTGGACCTGGCCTACCTTCAGGAGGCACATTTGTACAGATCCCACGGGAAGGGATCTCTTGTTTATGTTTTTGACCTTTGATTGTGTGGAGTGAATACAATCTATCCTCGATTATTCACCCCATGTACTAGTAGGGTTTACTGGTGGGGTCCTATATTGATAGAAAAGGGGATTTCTATAAGCTATAGAATCAAGATCGATTTTTGCTTTTTGGATTCCATTTTACCGGTTTATTATTAACGAAGCTTGGCAACGTTTATTTTGATTTCCGAAGCTTGATTGTTCCGTCTCCGATAGTTCTGTAATCTTCTGCATTATGTTTTTGCCATAGTTTCAATGAATCACTACCATATAGCATTTATGCTTTGACATGCATATGTATCCGTTTCACTATATTTTGTTATGTATAAAAGTTTTACTCATGCTTGCATATACCTTGCTGAGTCTTGGCTTACTGTTTACTATTTTTTCCTCCAAATGAGACCATAGAGCTGATGCCAGACAAGAGGGAGTAATTCTAAGTTTAGCCTGAAGATTTTTGTAGACTGAAGTATTTTGGAGACTTCAAAAGAAACTGTTTAAATGTAAATGTTGGATTTTGTATATGGGTCTTGTGTATATAGATACCGCATATGAAATGTATGCCATATATGTGATGAAACAAAAATTATGCTTTCGGAGCTTTACATAGTTGCTTCCGCTATATATTTTTTTGGTTTCTGTACAGGTCCTAGATGGCATCTCTCATACGAGTTCTAATATAGTAGATATAATAATTGATCTAAGCCATAGATGGCGCTTGATATCCTGTGAATGTGTGTTGTAGGATGTGGATTATGATGTTTGGTTAGTTGTGTGCTTGGATAGGCTATTTTGTATGAATTTTTATTATACAGGTTATTAAATATACAGGTTATATATTTATATTTTTGTCCAGTTTTAGACAAAACTCAGCCGAAATTTCTGCAAAAATTATTGATGTAAATCTAGGATTTTTTTTAGAACCTGTCTGATGGAGGATATTATGGAAATTAGGACCCATTTTGTCATACTTGGTCCAGTTTTTTATAAAGTTTAACTTAACTCAGGGAGCTCTGACTTCTTGTTTCTTAATCTCTTTAAACGGAACACGCTTCAACCTCACATAATTAAGCCTCCAGATAGCCTTAGGATTCTTGGAAAATTTCAAACTGCATGTCTTTTAACAAGATTTTTTGATAAAGTTGTCTGATGGACTTAAATAATTCATAGCATAATATTTTCACTCCATAACTTTAAAATTTACAAATTCATACCTTCCTGTTTCGAGTATAATCTTGAGAGAAATATTTGTAACAAAATTCAAACACGAAACACAAGATAGACAGCAAAATTGAATTCATAAATCATGATATACATACTTTAAACATGCATACTTATTCATAAAATTATGAGAAAATTGATAAACATGAAATAATTCATAAGAAATCGAATAATACTCATAAGCATTAATAAGGAAAAACGAAGCTTAGTGTACACTTGTTTGCAAATTTCTCATCAGTCTTCCTTACTCATTTTGGATTGGGGTTTCTTTTGTCACTTCTTCTCCCGCGTTTCCTTTCCCTCCTTCGTCTCCTTCGTCTCCTTCATGCCCCTTCTCTAGATTTTCTAAACTTTGCCTCCTAACCCTCAAATCTAGTATTTATAGGTAATGGGGTAGGTGAGAGTAGGTGGGGTAGGTCACTTAATTCTGATATTTGTTCAAATCTCTTTTCTAAAAAGTTCTAGATCAATGGCTCAAATCTCATATCTAGAAGGTTCTAGATCAACGGCTCAAATCTCCTATCTAGAAGGTTCTAGATCAACAGAGCAGGTGGGAGTAGGTTACCTACTCCGATTTGGCCAGTCCGGACTTTAATCAAAACTGGCCATCAAGCTAATCCGATCAATTCACCCAACCGATCAACGATTCATTCTTGCCATCAAAATACTCTAGTCAACTCTGTTAATCGATCATCATTCCAAGTCCTCGGTTTCTTTCTAATCTCTCAAACGTCCTCGGTTGTTACTATTTATTTTTAGATCACGGTTGCATGATCATTTTGGTTATCTCCTTAATTTCGGTCAACTATTCTGGTCCGACTATCTGAACCGACTATTTTCTTCTTCGGTCGTTTGCCATTAAAACTGGTCAACTCTCACTAACTTGGCCGATTGCCATTAAGATGGTCAACTATACTATCTGGTCAACCTTTCTTTCCTCGGCCAATTTTTAATTAAGGCGGTCAACTATACTTTAATCGGTAAACCATCCTAACCGGTCAATGATTCCTTGTTGGTTAATTATATTACCTAGGCTGATTTTCTCATTGAAGCTAAGAGTTTAATTCCTAGGAACCTGATCCTTACAATTGACTCCCTATTCAATTCTTCGATAATGTTTGTTAGGAATGGATCGTCATCCTGAGCACCCTTAATTCTCTCTATTACTTCCAAATTGCACTTGAAAGATAAAATTATTCATATACATTGGGAATGCCTATTGGTATCACATTATTTTATGCAATCTAACATTTTCATTTCCTTTATTTTCAAGTGAGACATTATCTTTTTCATTTAGCAGCTCAAGGTATCCATTATCGTATTTTCTTTCCTTGGTTGATAATGGAGTTGGTAGTCATAGTCCTTCAAAAGATCTATCTGTCTCCTTTGTCTCATGTTTAGCTATTTTTATGCTAACAAGTATTTCAAACTCTTATAATCTAGATACATTAAAAATCTTTTCCCATAAAGATAGTACTACTAGATTTTCAACACAAAAATACCACCACAAATTCTAAGTCATGAGTTGGATAATTCTTTTCGTATATTTTTAATTGTCTTAATCCACACGCAATCACATTTCCACACCACATTAGAACATATCCCAATCCAATCTTCGATGCATTATAGTAAATCATAAATCCCCTAGGTGTTTTCAATATCGCTAAGATTTGGAAAGTCATTAGGCCTTCCTTTAATTCCTAAAATCTCCTTTCATATTTATTGGCCCAAACAAACTCTACTTTTTTTTTGAGTCAAATGGATCAATGATGTCACAATTTCTAAGAAATTCTCCATAGACCTTCTATAATAACCCGCCATCCAAAGAAAATTCTAAACTTTTGTTGTCATCGTGGGTCGGCTTTACTTCACTACAACATCAACCTTTTTATGATCTCCTGAATGACCTCCTTTTGAAATCATGTAGTCCAAAAACATTACTTTCTTAAGCTAAAATTTATACCTCTTCAATTTCATGTATGACCTATTTTTTTGAAGTGTCTGTAGAGCACTTTTCAAATGTATCTCATGCTTCTCAGAACTTTTTAAGTTAATCAAGATATCGTCAACAAATACTATCACAAACTTGTTAAAGTTGGGTTGGAACATTTTATGCATCAAGTCTATAAATATTGCAGAGAATTAGTTAATCCAAAAGGTATGACTAAAAACTTATAATGTCTATACCTCGTTCGAAATACCATTTTAACCACTTCTTCTTAACCCTTAGTTGGTGATAAATCAAATGGATATCTATCTTTAATAACAATTGTGCCCCTTATAATTAGTCAAACAAGCTATCAATCCTCTATAACAAGTACTTATTTTTAATAGTTATCTTATTTAACTCCCGTTAATCTGTACACAACTATATAGATCCATCTATTTTCTTTACAAATAGCATCGGTGCACCCTATAGTGACACCTTTGGCCTAATGAAGCCTTTCTCCTACAATTTTTATAGTTGCTTCTTCAATTCTTTTAGCTCCAATGGTGCTATGCTATACAAGGCCTTTGACATTGGTGCCACTTAATATTATTTTTATTTTAAACTTAATATTTCAATTTAGTGGCCAAACCAAAAAGATTCTTCAGATAACATCTTAAAACTCACACACCATTGGAATATCTTTAATTAGAACACTGAGGCACCCGATGGTGGTCACATAAGCAAAGTATTATTAACATCCACTCTTCATCAAATGATATGCATATAGGGTCGAAATCATGTAGCTGGGTTGCTTTTATTTTATCATTGAAAGTAAAATAATTGACAACCCGTAATAAAAAAATACACCTTTTTGTTGAAGTAATCTACAATAGTATGGTAACTCATTAATCAATTCATGTCTAAATCACATTAAAATCATGTATGTCTAATAAAATTAAACTTATGGCCAACTCAAACCCATTCACCCACACAATAACCCGGAGTATACAATGTCGGTTACTAAGGATGACTTCATTGGTGTTGACATTATTAATGAAAAATCTATAAACTTACGGGGTGATAATAGATGGTAAAAAAAACTTCGGAGGCATAAATAATTGTGTTGACATAAAATCCAACAAAGTACGCGCAAAAGTCTCAAAATATATAAGTTTACCTTCAATCACTGATAGAGACACATCCACATCTTAGGTCGTAACTGCAAAGGCTCTCTGTGAAGCGACTTGCTTCCTCACCATTTGCTTCAAAGCTTTAGGCAATTCTTAATCGTTTGGTCAAATTGGTTAAAGTTAAAGTATGCCCCTAATTGCCTGTAGCAGGGCCTTCCTACATGCATCTTACCACAAAGATAGCATATAGGTTTTGACAATTAGGGGCCCAGTACACCATGTATTTCATCTCCTGACTTTCCTTTTCCAATAACTTCACATCATGTGGGATCCTATGATGAACCATGTTTTTTTTCCTAACCGGAATCCGGTAGAATTTCGGTAGTAAAACAACTATCAAGCTGATGCAATCTGTATAAGACCTTGTACATTATACAATTTCCAAATAAAATAATTACAACATAAGATCCACATAGCCAAATATATTCATGGATCCAATGTCGTGTTTCTGAATACAATACTGGGTAGAGAGATACCACTAGGTACCTGTTTACAAGTCATAAACAACTTCTGAAAACACATACATCCATTACATACGCAGCAGAAACTAAACTATCAGTCCATCGTCCATATACAAGTACATGTCTACCAATAATATACAAAAGTATTCTATAAGGTACAAAATTATAAAATCTAAGTCCATAAGAACATCCTCCGATTCTTTGTGCCTAGTAGACTTCTAATTCTCTACCTTGCCCTATAGTGTATAAGCTTGTACTCATCTGAAGGCAAGAAAAAATAGTAATTGTGAGCTAAGTACTCAACAAGTGTAATATAATCTAGGATAATATACAATATATTCAAAATAAAATAGGAAATGGAATAGGAGTAATATGTACGGATACATATATATGAAACATGGTCAAATACACTTTTTGAAATACATTTATCTTTTTCATTTTACTTATTTTTTTCTTTAGGTTCTAAAACATATAGAAATTTTATTATCTTTATGAATCAGAGCCAGTAGGCCTTACTAGCTAACAGTATGGTAGAATGAAGAAAGGAATATGTTTGCTTCTACACATTCTAAAGTACAGACCCACACAATTCCACACCTCGTGGTGATTAATATAACTTTAACCTGATATAAGAGGCCATATCACATATGCCACCAAATCTCCTATGGTTCAGAGGCAGTCATCGTACTTTCACAGTAATATCCTAAAGCATGTTAGGGAATATTACTCTATTAAATATAAATTCTTAGTTTATTCTTAGGGAATTTCATATTTATTTATAAAATATTGTTCTCACTCCAGGAGAGTGATTCATCAAATATAACATATCATCAAATTTTCTTCTTATACTTCTCATAATTTGCATAATTCTTATGGGTTTAAATATTCACATGACATAAATTATATGCATGATGATTATAAAACATGGAAAAAATAGAAATTCTTACCACCATGAGCTAAACATTACTTTAGAGCTTCCAGATGATAAATCCCTTCATAAACGCATACAACATAGTTTCTGGAGTATATACAAGATAACATATATATCGTACATATGGATAAAGATCTCAATTCACGTCCGATAATATTTCTGAAACCCGTAAAATAATATATACAAATATATGTGAATATTAATATTCGGAGTACCCGCATCCATAAAGTTAGGGTTATGAATTTTTAAAGTCAAATTATGTATAAATTATAATTAATTTGAGTAAAATTAAGGGGGCGTGGGTTAGGATTTTTGGTGAACATAATACCGTATAAAACTACCAAATCGGACACTAAATTGATAAATTAACATGTTCAAGGCATGGGTAACAATATTCCAAATCTAATTTATGTAAAAATCCTAAAATAAATGGGTAAAATTGTTCGGGCATGGGGTTAGGGTTCCACGATCGAAAATCGGTCAAAACTAAGAAATCAGACATGAAATCAATATATGTGCATGTTCAAGTCATGGGCATTATAATAGATAAACTTAATTGAGTATTAGAACGATGATACCCAAAAAAATGAAATAAAAGTGCAAAGAAATGAGAGAAAAGGGTATGAGTGCCCTCATCTCGACCCGATCTACAACTTCTCTAACTGGCTTCAAACCGAAATCAAAATTGAAATCCTTTATTTCTTCCTTCTCTCTCTTCTCCTTTGCATTTTCTCTCTCTCCTCTCTCCCAAATCTGTGAAATTTTTACGCGGAGAAAGAGCCATTACGGCTTTATGACGCACTAGTGCTCGAGCGTCAGTCGGGTGTTGGTCAAGCGCTAGCGTTACAAAGGGGCCACACTCAAGCGCTCATCGAGCGAGCCTCGAGGGCGTGGTTCTACCAACCCGTGTCCCAGGCATGCTCGAACACACCTCAAGTAAGGCGATTTTGCCCAATGTGCCCTGGGCACATTTCGGGCGCCAATCCTCCTAATTCCTTTTAACCTTCTGATACTAATTTTTTTAGCACACTTAAGTCTAATTTTGATTATATTATCTTAATTACTTCTAATTACGATATTCAAAAATTGGTATATTACAACTTTTTCCAATTTATAGAAATTTCATCCTCAAAATTTAATAAACCTAAAAATTCAACGACCAGAAAAAATTTTTTTAGATTCTTATTTCACGATCCTATGTCACATCCTTGGAGAAAAGATCCCTTCCTAAAAAAAACTTAACCAAATGAATTATCTTAATTCCCAATCTGTTATGTTTCCTATCTAAATCTAAGTTGGAACCTTATCATAAAACAAATTCCTAATCCTCCACAAAGGCTTAATTCGATCAATACTCATTCCCTTAATCATCGAAGTATGAGAGACTTCATGATAATTCATCAAATTTAAAGGCAATCCAAATTTACTGGCTATTTTTTTGACTTAATTCAAATCGTCGAACGAACTAATGAATTTCTATTTTAGTTCATCCTAAGCCTAAAAAATAACCATTCACTTCAAACCTTAAACTGAACCTTAAAATATATAATCATCCACTCCGCTGTGCTACTCTGATTAACCATTTACTTATATACTAAAATTAACTCACAATTCTGATCCAATGATTTATACCAAACCCCTAGACTACATAGAAGCTATGGCCCTATGAAAATCCCAAGGATGATGGTACGTTTAAGGCAAAACCTATAATCCTCGATTATATCCAACATAGGAAACACAATTGAAGCAATTATCTAAAAAATTTTGGTACAGTCTCAGGTTACCATCAAAACCTAAAAACTCAAATATTTAGCAACTTATCATCTCGTTAGCATACCCTAGCCAACTTACTCAATCTGATCATATCATCCAAATTCATAATAAATGGACCGTCTTCATTAGCTAATTAATAATTACCCGAACACCCAAAATCCTAGCCGTTCTGACAATCTTGAAACAAAACTACAATGATCTCTCATCTTATAATTCCGAAACCTCAATACTTCGAATACATCTCTTCCTATCAATCCAAAAACAAGGCATCCCATTGGTTCAGACATTAGGACCTGCTCACGGCTCATCCTTGAACGTCTCCTACGAAGCATCAAGGATATATTAAATCTAAAGACTCCTAATATCAAATTATTAGCATTAATGTTTTCCTTCCTTAAAAGACACCAAACTTCATCCCCACAATCCTTAAACAGATTTACCTGCTTGCACTATTGTATGATCATCTTCTCCTTGTGACACAACTATTTAGATCCTTAAAATCATTAGACAATAGCTATATCCAAAAGTAACACTTAAGTCCTCAAAACAGAAACCTCAATTGCTAACTCCGAACCATCGGTGGAGTAGTTCTAATCATGGACTTGTTTCCCACTTAATCTAAGGGCAACTACCCACATACGATACAGGAAAAAACTCAATCCTAAGTCTTCCTCAAAAGCATCACATTTTATTATAATTTACTGGATCCATCAGAGATCAAACCAAATGACATGATCGACATTTTATCTTTCGTTTCTCGAAAGCTATCATCATATATCTCATCCCAACAGATACTAATTGCTCCCAAGCCAAATTGCCCGCAAACGTTGCAAAACCTCGAGAAACGCCTAATGAATATCTTTCTGGATTCACCTAAACCCAATAAAAATGCATACTTCTGTGACATCAATTAGTCTTTCCTAAATTATCCATCGCTCAAGTCTCTATAAAACTACATTCGTGCTATCAACGAAACTACGTGCCCATCATGACACTTCCCTTAACCGAACTCACATTCTCTACTAAATCAAGCTCACGGATAACAGATTTCCTAATCAATAATACATTCCTCAAATACTTACACAGCCAAAACTTCTCAATGACCACAAGATGACTTCCAAATGTGGTCTCATATATTAAATAAACTTGGCACATATCCTTATCAAACGACTTGCAAGCATAACAATACTAAATTCCTAATACCTCTACCAACTCTACCTTATGCTCAAAATTTCATAATTTGATTGAAAAGTATAATATTCTTACCAACCATAATTCATTCTAGCATAGTAATTTACTAGCCAAATTATCACTAGTGTCATATCAAAAATCGGTACCACAAGACAAATTAGACCATCCCAACCAATCAGATCTACATGTAAGATACAAATTTCAAAAATATGGTAATTAGGATTATTAAATTAAAATAAGTGAATTGAGGTCCATGAACATGGAAGAAATCAGATTGAAAAGCCCAAGTACCCAAAATTGGAAAAATCGAGAACCGGCATTGTTAACTTTGAAAAGTTGATCCATAAATGAGATTTGAGTTTTAAATTATGACAATCACAACTTATTAAACTAATATAATAAAAATTATGGTCTAACAATGTAAAATATTGGGTTAGAAGGGTCAAAAGGGTCTTGGATGGTGTGTGCGCGAAGTTGGCTCACTGTAGGCTTGCCCCATGCCTAACCTGTATCCGCTGTGGGATCAAGCCCCCTAGCGAGCGCCAATTCTAGCGTGCTGGTGCTCGAAGTGCACTCATGTTCCAATTCATGTATAAGTTGTGCATGGGCTTTTAACAGTTATTTCCACACGGTTTGGGGTGAAAGGAAAGAAGGGGGAGAGAGAGAGAGCACAAATGAGAAGAGAAAAATGGAGAAATCTGAGGCTCCTGAGTTCGACTTCAACCTCGAGCTAGCTGAAGAAGTGATAGATCGGTTTAAGACAAGTGCACCCATATTCTCCTCTTTTGTTTTCTTGCACCCGAGTAGCGCTCGAGGTGTCACTCGAGCGCATTTAACAGAATCTAGTGCTCAAAGGACACCTGAATGGCGCTCGAGCGCTAGCCTTAAATTTTGCCGACCGACTTATTTTTATTCTTTTAAATAGGGTAAGAAGAGAGAGAGAGAAATAAGGGCTTGACAAAAAACAAAGGAGAAGGAGAGAAAAGAGAAGGAAGGAGAAGGAAAAAGGAGAAGAAGAGGAGATTTCGGCCACTTTTGATCCGATCAGAGTAAGAAAATCGATAAATCAATCTGAGGTAAGTGTACGCCAAACTTCGTTTTTAATTTTTACCGCTTTTAAATATCTCCACTTTATATTTATGCTCTAAAACCATTGTTCCTTAAGCTTTATTATGAATGTTATATGTTTCTCATGACTTTTGGATTAAATTTCATGTTTCTATATATGTGTTATGATTTACGACTTTGATTTTGTGATTTGGCTCAAGATTTAGATTTGAATTTTTGTTCAGAAGTTTCATATGAAACCCTAGAACAAAAATTAGGGATTTGATGTTTATAAATCTTGAATCTTGAGATGTAAATGTTATTTGGTGATTTGTTAGAGCTTATCAGATGATTTTTACCTGAAACTTTTACATGAAACTATACTGTTAAATTATTAAGAACTTCTGAAGCTATCTGAAGGTTTGATTATATGAATTTGAATGGTCCTTGAGGCATAATAAGCTAAGAACTAAGAAATGAGAATAAGGATACCTTCAGTTTAGTTAAATGTGACGAACCAGGTTATTTTTCCTTAAATAACCCTTCGTCAATAAAACATCATTAATGCCCAATACGAAACTTCAAAGTTTCCTTTTATAACTGGATGATAGACCGATATTCAACCTGTTTAATTAGGCTTTCTACAAGCATATATTTATCAAGGGACCTGTACCTAGCCTACAACACATTACACAGGATCTTAAATTTGCCATATCATTTATGGCTTTAATACAGTACTCTGATTTTACTGTATTAGATCTAGAGAGATACCATCTAATAACCTGAAACTTGAAATATCAAAGGAAAGCGCGGAAGCATACTATGATACCATGAACTGCGGAAGCATAACAAACCGTAAAATAACAACCACGATCCATACCCGACCTTGAGTGGCTATTCATATTCGATCAAGCTCTATGCCCAAATCTTTACTGCTCTTGACGTCTGTCAGGCTACCGGAGCTCATTTCACATTAGGAAACCGAGTTTAATTTTCATGTGGCCAAGTTCATTTTACAGTGCAGATGGTAGATATTCAATGCAGAAACCAGGAGCTTTAGACAGAGTACATGTGCAGTAATTCATGAACTTTAAAATAAAGTACACTTGCAATATTCTTAAAACATGAACTTAAAAACAACGTCCGAAGTAACTTGCCTGACGGGCTAACTCAAAATTCTTCCCTCCTTACCTGACAGTCGATTTTTTTTACCGTCTTGGAGCTCTCTCCTTCACTCCCTTCTCTCGGTTTGTATTTTTGCCCCCGCTTCAACACTCGTTGCCAGTATTTATAGAGGAGGGGTTAGGTGGAGTAAGTGGGGCAGGTAATTACTTCTGTACTTTTTCAAAGAGGGTAGGTGGGGTAACCAGATTAGTTTGCCTATTCCATTCGATCGCCGCCTAGTTGAATTCTAACTAAATCCTAAAGTTTACTTCTGTCTTTAGTTCTATTAATTTATTCCGGTCAACTGCTCCTTATTTATTGCCAATATTGCCGGTCGACTCTCCAATTCCGGTTAACATCTCCAAATTCGGTCAACTCTTCCAATCCGGTCAATATCTTCTAATCCGGTCAACTCTTCAATTCCAGTTAACTCTTCCAATCCGGTCAACTCTTCCAATCCGGTTAATGTCTTTGAATCCGGTCAACTTTCCTACTTAAAGCCGATCGACGTAATACCCTCAAATCCAGCCAACTCCTTCGAATCTGGTCAACATCTCCAATTTCGGTCAACTTCTTCTTATTATTCACTCCGTCCATCACCTTTTCATAAACTTCGGATTTCCTCTCCTTGCACCTACAACTCCACTCCGGCCTTACCAACACAAAGAGCCATGCCGGACTTCAATGCCACTTCGGCCTCTCACACTTCCAAAACTGGCCAGTCATTTCAAATGGCCGGACTTGATTTAACAAGGGTGGAGCCAGACTTATTTTGCACTAAGGAAAGTCTAAACTTGGTTGAGGCTTAAGGCGGCCGGTTTAGATTTTGTATTTCGATCAACACTTTGAGCCATTGGATTCTAGAATCTCACAGTATAAGTATCTCATAAAATAAAAATCAAGAATGATGAGGAAAACTCTACAATTATACTATAAAAGTAAAAGTGTAGAGTTTTTCTAAGAATAAATATTAGTCTAAGGTTATTATTCAGCAAATAGTTTATTTTAACATGTGTTAATATATTATAGTGGTATATTAATATCCTTCCCTATGTAACCGTGGGGTTAAGAAGTGGCATCTGTCTCCATCTATATGATTATATGTAGACAATCCACCTTCAAATCCTGAAGAGAAGTTTATGGCCTTTAGTTATATGAAAATATATATAACCCTATCTTTAATTGTCTGCTCCTTTAGTTGATAAATTCTACTCTTTCTAATCCCTAAGAAAAATAAGAATTAAGCATATTTTGATGATTTAAATGGAAGAACAATATGATAAGAATAAGTTGAAAAATCTGCATTAAGCTGGACATACATTTATATAAAATTTCATGGCATATCATTAAATTCTAATTTATTGATTCTTCCGTTATATTTTTAATGTAAAGATATATGCTTCATTGTTATATATAAGTGTTATACTAAACTTTTGACTCACTCTTTATTATTTTACTAATCCCTCAAAAAAATACACGAGTCCTTGATAGGCATACAAGATTAAATGATTGAACTAATATGAGAAGTTTAGATTAATAATTTGATGATAATTATTGCATGCTTAATGTTTCCAAATAATATTTATTATATTATGTTATATTCAGATATCATTTGGACAATGGTTAACAGGTCTACTATTGTATTTAAGTTGAACAGATAGTTTTGATTAATATTAGTTAATATTTCAATTATCCAAATTGTAGTATTTGATTTTTGGTCAATCATAGCATGATATAAAATGTTGTGCCAATTTTCAATGCAGTTTTAAGATGTTTACAATGTTAAAATATTAAATATTAGACAGCTTAATCTAGTGTTTTGATATTCCAGATAGCTTTAGAACATGACTAATGATGTATAGGGTTGTGTTAAGATTTCCAAACAGCAGATTATATATCGGTTAAGAAAGTTATGGTGGTTTTGTTATTTATTTTAGGTTATTGGTTGTCCTTTGATTAGTGATTGGCTATCAGAACATGGTGTTATGTAATGATTTATTTTTATAAATTTGTGTATTCTGATTATTTTTTTGGACATGTATCATTTCTTACATAAGGTCCGACGTCACGGTTATATCAGTGTCAAGGCTACATATGAAGTGGCATATTTCTGGGTCCTATATATATATTAATTTATTTATACTGTGGTTGATTAAAGTATTGATATAAAGTTCACATTCGAATGTTATTAAATGATTATTTTGTTAATTAATTTTGTTCAAATGTTAATATTGGGATCAAGATTTGAAACATAACACATAAGTTATCAAAATTGCATTCTAGAGGTTTAGCTTGTCTCATAAAATGAACCTCATTGACTCTAATGATTTGAAATTCTAAATATTTAATTAAGGAACTCAGTTTGTCAGAAATTTAAACTGTCAAGATGTTAAACATTTAAGTTTATACAAAGTTAACATCTAGAAAATTCTAGAGTATCGATATCAATTATTAAAGAAATTTTTTCCATTCAGATAGTTTGATGAATCTAAATTTTTAGCGAAATCTCATTTGGATAAATATAAGTGTAAAATGTGAAAGGAATAGATGAAGAACTGTAATTTGAATGTGAAATTAAAATTTTTTCTTTTATTCATGGATGCACTCATATGCAAGATACCTCCTTGCATGAAAGGCTTAAAAATTGTTTAGCTCGGAGATAAAAGAAGAAAGGAATAAACCTCACCACTCTTCTCAAATTCAACATCTAGTCAATTGTTTCAAACTAGTTAATATTAAACCAACAAAGATGTCATAATATAAGAGTCGAAAGATATTGAACTAGACAATTCAACCAAAAGTCCAGTACGAACCTAGATGCCCCACAATTGATAGTATAAGGTATAAAGACCAATTACTCAGATGAAGAATCTGACCAATTTAGAATGTTAAATAAAAGAAAAAAGTCAAAATAGTTTACATATAAAAGAGGGTAATCAAGTCAGACTTAATGAATGCTTCCTAAAGGAATGTGAAATCATCCAGGAGAGCTCTCTCTTTAATTTATCGAATATAAGTAGCTCCATCAGATATTGAGCATTGGAATTTAGTTAAAGATCAAATGAGAGTAGCTCCTTTTTATATCAAAACATGAGCTACAAAACAACACATTTTGAAGTGAAGAAAAATAGTAAAATGATTAAAACATATTGATAAATATACAAGAATCAAACTCTGATTCATAAGATCAATAAGCAACAAATGTACATTGATTAAAATTCTGTCGAGAATAAGCATTTAGACAATGTTCAAAGTAGACCACTTAGATTTCTATTCTAATATATTAAAAGTTTAAACTCAACCTTTAAACATAGGCGCTAGTGTTAGGAATTGTCTAAGAGAAGACTTGTGAGGTCCGACTTTTCAAAATATAGTAAATTCTAATAATTAACTTGATATAATTAAGTATGGAATAAGTAAAATTTTAAAAAATTGGAAAAATATTTTAGTGCAACAAAAAGCAGAATTGGGCTCACTGTTGGCTCGAAACCAGCAACAAGCGCCAAAAACAAATTGCTGGAAGAGCCCGCACAAGCCGATAGCTCAAGGGCACAAGGAGGGGTTAAAAACAAATTTGTCCAAGCTCGCTGTTCGCTCGAGCCACCCAGAGAGCGCCATTTCCTAATAACTTGCGCTCACCGTACACTCGCTAAGCGCTCAAGCACGAACCTAATTTTTAGCCACTGATTTGATTTTATTTTGTTTTAAAAAGGGAAAAGGGGGAAAGAAAACATAAGGCATGAAGAGAGCAGTGAAGAAAGAAGAATGAAAGGAAAGGAGAGGAGGAAAAAGAGGAAGATTTTGGCCATTCCACTGCGATCCAAGTAAGAATAATAGTAGATCCGGTTAAGGCAAGTGTACATCGGACCTTACTTTCCTTTTTTATTGCTTTTGAATATTTCTATTTTGGTATTTATGCTCTAAAACCCCCATTTTCGAAGATTTGTTACGATTAATGTATATTCATTATGATTTCTTGGTTAGATTTTAAGTTTATACTTATATATAATGATGTATAGCTCTAATTTCGTCATTTGACATGCAATTTGTGCTCGATTTATGTCCGGACGGTTTACCTCAAATCCTAGCTCAAAAATTTGGGGATGTTTGGTTCAAAATTTTGAAAAATATGGTGGAAATGTCGTTTGACTTATTGTTAAGCTTGTTGGATGTTTTGTATCCGAAATTTTTGTGAAAAGCTATACTGTTAAAAATTTCAAGATATTCTGAAGTCATTTGAAGGATTATCTGTATGAGTTTTATTGGCCTTCAAGGCATAATAAAATAAGAGTTAAGAAATAAGGATAAGAATATTTCAGTTCTATTAAATCAGTAATAAAATTTGGACCTATGACTATTATTCAATCAGGTAAAGTTCTCTGACATGCCTTAAAATATTACGATGGTAATGTGGGATAACTCCGTCTATTATGTAATACATAATCCACCCTTTATCGGAGCGTTATTGTTTGGAGGATAGATTCTGAGCCTGACTTGCCTTCGGGAGGTAATACTGTAAGTGATCCCGCTAGAAGGGATATTTCTATTCTATTTCTAGTCTCTGATTATATGCAAAATATAATCTATCCCCGATTATTCGCCTCCTCGGCTAGTAGGGTCTATTAGTTTGGTCCCTTGGATAGCAAAGTTGAATTATTATGAACATATGGAGTTTGATACTGATTTATGATTTTCGATACATGTTTATGTTGATTTATACTTTCCGCCTGTTTCCTTGTACATTTCTATTCTTTAGACCTTCCCATTGCTTTTACTTTGTAGTATTTATGTTGTGCATGAAAAATTTTCACTTGCATACTTTTATGGTACCTTATTGGGTTTCGACTCACTCTTATTATTTTTTTTCCTCCAGATGAGACCGTAGAGTTGATTCCAAACAAGCAAGAATAGATAAAGTCAAGCAAGGAAGATTTTTGGGAGCTTCAAAGTCTATTATAAATTTGGGAGTCTGGCTAACTTGAGTGTAAATGTCTAATATGTGGATGAAAGTTATATGTTAAGGGTTATGACATGTTTTGTATTTTATTGAAATAGTATTTATGTTTCCACAGGTTTATATTATGTATATAATTCTGCTTTTACTATCTGTCTTTTGGATTTGTATAAGTCCTAAATGATATCTCTTATATGAAATTTTGTTATAATGGATGGGAATGTCGACTTAGAGCCATGATTGTATGTATGGCATTAGAGGACCCTATGTCAGTAATGTGAATGTGTATAGATGTATATTATTTACACACTTGCATATTTTAATTCAGGTTGATTGTAACAGTTTGGCCCAATTTTAGAGAAAATTTTATCCGTTTTCCTTAAGAATTTTAAGTTATCATTTTTGGGCTTCAGTTTTATATGGTCATTGACAGAATTTATTAGAAATAAAAAAAAACCCATTCCGTCACAAGACTAATCCAACCAATTGAAATATAAAACCCAGAAACATTAAACTTATGAAGAAGTATGAAACAATTAAATTGTTAGGTCTAGATAAGAAAAGAATCCAACTAGACAACTGAATTACTGAGTAATCGAATGACCAAGCTATTTTACCTACTAAAGATCAAGATACCAAATGGCTAAATGGTTAATTAAATTAGATTATTAATCTTAATAAAGGATTATATAAATTAAGGGATAAATGATCGAATCAAATAAATAATTAATACATCCAGTGGATAAGGATTAAACTCAGAATATATGAAATGGTTGGACTATTTAGTTTTCAATCAAAATAGTAGCTTAAAATAGCCGGTCATACCTCTTCAAAGAATTCACACTAAGTAGCAACAAGATTATAAATATAACTATTTTTTTCTTAAAAAGTGGGATCCAAATAATTTAGAAAAAAACAAGTATAGAGCTCTTATCCTTTAAACACTTATAATCCCACAAATTACGAAACCAAATTTACCAATATCTACTCCCTTTTATCCTTAATTCTCATTATCTTTCCATTTTTAAAAATGAATTTTGACCTAAGCACTGAAAGATATACTTGAGAGTGAGTGTAAGGCTCAATTCCTCAATTTATCGTAATTTTGATTGACTAAAATAATATAATTAAAATTAATATCAAAGAAAATAAAAAATTACATTAAAAAGTCAAATTAGATCAGATGACTCGGCGCCTGAAATAGGCTTAACCCGCATTTGAGCGCCAAAAGCTGCGGGGTGAATACCTAAAGCATGCCCAAAAGATATTCGAGTACTTGTTGGTAGTAGCTATGCATTTAAAGCACGCTCAAGCAATGCTCAAGCATTGCAATCCAGTAATACGGTGCTTGACACGCACTGGAGTGACACTAGGGCGCTACTTTGTATATAAGTGGACATTCAACTCATTTTCTGTCATTTTCTCAAAATTTTTGAGAGAAAAGAAAAAAATAAATGAGGAGAAGAGAGAGAATGAGAGAGAGGAGTCCATAGAAGGTCAAATTAAGTTGATCAAAGCTAAAATTTGGTAAGAATCAAGTTAAGGTAAATACATTCTGAATTTTTCTTCTTGTGTTACTATTCTTTGTTTAATTCCCTGAGCAATTCATATTCTATTACTCATACATGTCATGATTTTCAAAACTATGATGATACTAACTAACATCATGTATAATTCTCTTCAATTGATTGCAAACATATATGAAATTTATGTCTCAACTTATGATAAATTGTCTCATGTAGCTGATTTCTTAAATTTCTTCACATATATGAGTTAAATTCATGAATTAATGACTTAAAATGTGAAGAATTTCAAATATCTCACTATAGTATGTTCTGGACTTTAGATATTTGCTTGCATGTTTGGAATTTCAATGGAACTTGGCTCTACATGTATGCTATTTAAAATGAATGTGCTGAGACATTCTTTAATTGTAGAGATTCTGTATTTTTGTACATTTTTGCTGAATTTTTAATCATTCCATATTTTAAATATCATCATAGTTAAGTTTTTGTACAAAATTTAAATCTTGTACACTAAAGAATTGAAAACTCTACAAATATGCTAAGAAATTATATTTATTTTCTTTAAAAATGAGAAAATTAAGAAGAATAAAGGAAAGTATAGAGTTTTTCTAAGATTATATCGGACCATGGTTAAATTTTAGTAGGTAGTATATTATAACATACTTTAATATATTATAGTGGCGTATCAAAATTTAAACCTATCATTTGTGTGTAAGAATTGGCATCTAGCCTTATTCACAAGATTATATGTATAACATTTCACTTACAAGTTTTGAATGGTAGCGTATAACCTTTGGTTGTATAGAAATAAATATAACTCAGATTTTAATTATCCGTTATTTTAGTCGGTAAGACCTACTGGCCATTAGTCCTTAAAAAAGGTCATATTTAAATATGATTTGGTGACATGAATTGAGTAAAAATATGATAAGATAAATTTAAAAATTC
>JAODPA010087732.1:0-24450 GCA_025585075.1 Nepenthes mirabilis
ATATAATTATATTAGCAAGTATTACACAATTACCAGTGACTTTATTGATCTATGTGGTTTTATTGATCTCTGTGTCTCTGTTGGCTGCATGTCTACTTGATTTTGAAATGAAGAAACGACCCTCCGTTTCTAAGCATTGCCCTCGTTCCTTCGCATTTCCTCCCGCGAAAATCTTCTTTCCGCCAAAATAAGCGGCTTTTTGGAAGAAAAAATAAGTGTGAGTGTGAGAGAGAGAGAGAGAGAGAGAGAGAGAGAGAGGGAGACAAATAGACAAGGATAGAAGAAAACAGACAAGGATAGAAGAAAACAGAGAAGATAACAAAGGGGCTGGACCCCACAAATCTGCCATTGATGAGTGTCTTTCTTTTGTTCTTCACTTTCATTTAATTAGAAATGAAAATGCGGAAGAAGAAATAGAGATATTGAAATGAAGAGAATACAGATTACTTCTACAAAAAAGAAAACAAAAATACAAACAAAAAGGTAGAATTGCCGCTGAACCTTGTTGGATGAACCTGAAAGTACATTGCATCCAAGCAACCGCCCCTTCTCTACCATGTCAGCTGTTGAAATAGACTCAACCTCAAATAGGATGTTTTCAATGCGTTCTTGTATTCAACTACCCAGGCTGGAATTTTTTCAACTTTGCTCGGGCGAAAAACACGCCAGCCAGAAGACCTGGGAGATGCAACAAAAAGCATGTCTTGTATCACTAGTTTTGAAGAAACTTCGCAATATTGGCCACGGTTTGATGAAGGTGCTTACCGAAAAAAATGCTGGCGGAATTTTCCAAGGTGGTGGGGACGTTGAACAGCAAGATTCCAGCGATAGAGAGAGGAATTTTATTCAGTGAACCAACAAGGCTGCATGTTTCAGAGACAGTGAAATATCCAGTAAGGTTCTTTCACAGATGAGGTCTGGCAAACTCTTTCAATTCAGCAGGAGGCACAAAATTGAAAGCATTTGAAATGACAAAACCTATCATGAGAAGAACTTAAAAGGCAGAACTAAAGAGGCAAGCTATTTTCATGATACAACACTAAAAAAGTGTCTCCGCATTGTGTGTATACCATCAGGCCCATCTGATACTCATATTTTTCATTAATGTAACAAAATCCTGATATATTAGCTAATACTTGTCCCTCAATCTACGGATTGGGGGGGGGGGGGGAATTTGTGTCTTATATGTCTAGACTAATATGCATCACTTGATATGGTCGCAGTCGATGTTGATATCGATATTCATGGTTGTGAGCAATGATAGTGTTTGGGAAGCCAACTTTCAGATTGCTTTCCAAAATTTGCGTCTTATGACAAAAGGGAGGTGTGGGAAAACCCAAAAAGTTTGGCAAATGCTACCGCAACTTTGTTGGCTGCCAACGAAAATGCTACTGCAACTTTGTCAGGTGCCAACAAAAGCACCATTCCACCCAAACACCCTCAAAAACTTCGTGAAAAGAAGCTTCTGATTCGTGCAAGTGTTGCCCAAAAAGCAGCCTAATGACTGAAAGAGCTGTTCAGCCAAATCCTGGTTGGAACAGGTGCAGGTTGTATTGAGAAAACCAAGAGCAAATGGAAAAATAACAAAATAAATTTTTTTATAAAAAAATAGAGACAGATGGGCCTCAAATTCATGCAGACAAAGGCATTCGATCAAAACCTGTATGTGGTTGCCCCTGTTTGATGAAGAAACCACATAGAAGTGAAGCTGATGGCCAAACCCAAAAATCCACTCAGAGTCATCACCAGCCAGAAAACAGGGGACCTTAAAAGCGGCCTGCCAATGTAATTCAACAAACAAGATTACATGGAAAATTCAAAGGGTTACAAAATCTTAAAAGCATACGAAAAAGGTGAGTTATTTTGAGACAGATACTGTGGAGTTTACTCGTATAGTCATAAAATTGGCTAAATTACCAGAATTGGATCCCTATATTCCTGTTATATCATAGTTGAACCAATTTATCTACGTACCTAGCAAATATGTGGATGTGCAAATGCTCACATATGCACAAAGAATGGGGCAAAACAGGAAGTGGAAAACATGTAGATTAGTCAGCAAGTAATTTGTTACTACCTAAAACTATTGGTAAATACAATAAAATCACTGAAATTTATGAGTAAAAGGAAGAAAAAAGAGAAAATGGAATTGTACGCTTTCTCCCTGAGGCGACTCAATACAAGAGACTTGAACAAAATCTGATGGATAACAAACGTTTAGGCCTGAAATCCAAATTGGGTTTAGGAAATATTTCAGCACTTGGTACATTTAAGATGGATTATTGTATTTTTTTTTTTTTTGACCTATTTTAACATTTGTGTATTATTAATAATTTAAATTATTTAAGGGTCATTATCAAGTAAAATGTCTCAAGTAGAATTCAAGTATTTTGATCCTGTATAGAATTAGCATAACCCAACCTTGTATTTAAAAATGCCTACAATCTGAAAAAATGAATCGGTATAGTCACATCTACAAGATTTAAAAAAGGATGGCCCACTATAGTGAGATCATAAATTACAATGAAATTTCATATTCTAAACTGTTTTGGCCTACCAACTCAATTCTCTTCTCTCTTCGTCCCTGTGACTCTGAAGTTTCTCCTAATTCATCAATTTTTTATCCAAGTAGCTCTTTCCTCTTCAAAATTCTTTAATTTTTTTTCACCTTATCCCTCCTTAGCTAATCAATTCACTCTTCTCCCATCTTTGTATCTCCTCTTCTACACCACCATACCTCTATGCAACAACCAACAAGCAGAAATTGCTAAGTTGCATGTATATGGATCTTCTTTCCCATGCCACTGAATTCTAGCTAAATCCTACTAAAGCCTAAAGCATCAAATTATTCTTTACTAATTCTATCTAAATTTTGCACTTACAAGATTTGGAAGACAAAATTTCAGTAGTGAAATGTGTCTTCTATTCCAGGAAGTTATTGCAAAAATCCTAGAATTTCTTTACTGTCTTCATCTTCTCTTCTCTTCAATGGCATTTCCCCATGTACTTCACCACCAATTGTTTAACACTGCCCCTCTCCCCCATCTCCCTTCACCAATAATGCAGGTTGGAGAATTTCTGAATTCTATCTTTTATGAAAAAAAAAGTATCGATTCAGTTGTTTCAAGACATCTATTTCAGTTTAGCTAGTTCACAACTTATTTCAAGAAGCCATTATTTATAGATTCTACAATTGTTATTACTACGAGAAAAGTAGTCTCTAGTCTAATTAAGACAAAAATCAAACTATACTAAAAAATAGGCTTCAATGTACTAGTTTTATTCAGATTGTGCTAGTGAATTTTAGTTCTATCCCGGGCTCATCCTGCATCATTCATAGTGGGTCTATCTCTGCCTTAATCACTGTCTTTGCCTTAATGCAACCCCTCATCCTTACCAGTGCATGGTCTATGATACAGTTGTTTGCACCCCTCTACAAATGCACAGACGTTCCCAGAACTTATCTTTATTTGATGATATTTGTCCTCAAAAGATATCTCAACTGATGATAGGTTATGAAATGATGAACATTGCGAGAACAAGCACTTCCATTGCTTCTTAACATGTTCAATGGCTAGTTATTTTTCATGTGTTGATAAATGGATAAGTTGGTCAGAAGTCGCAGATGCCATTCTTTTGAATCACTAGTTGACGCAGAGAATATGCATAACTGCATCAGAAAATAATGTTACAAACCCTTAATTATTTCATTTTTTCATTTTCTCCTTGGTTAGATTGGTTTGTTTGCTTGAGAATATTCCCTGCCTCCCACGTGGACAGTTACAAACAAACACCCCGTTTCCCGGTTCCCCGTTCCCGTTACAGGATCCCATTCCCGTAAGCCCCATTCCCGTATGTATAGTCTAAAATCTGTTTACTGGAGCAACAGGAAATTAATACTCTCAGTCTCTCTCTCTCTTGCTTCTCCCTCTCCTCTCTGTCTTCTCTCCCGATTTTCCCTCTCCCTGTTCCCACTTTTCCCTCCTTCCCCACCAAAATCTCCCGTCTCCCTCCTCTGCAGATCTCCCCTTCCGTTGCATCTTCATCATCAACGCCGGCGACGACATGAAATTTGTATGAAATAAGCTATAAAATTCTAGGTGCATGAACTAGCAGGAAATTGAAAACAGAAGAGTCTGCATATACAGCCAACAAAAAACTCACGTTTGGTATAGATAGTCCACCTCATTAAATACAAAGACAAGCAGCAATCCCAGAGGCAATGAGAGGGTGTTATTTAACAAGACCATTGAAAACTCATTCAAGTTTCCAGATCGAGTGACTTGCTTCGCCGTATCCATGACCCTACGTAATGTTAACTGTGCCAAAAACAAAAATACAAGGTTAGACAGGTCAAACCATAAGGTAGATATATACTCCAAAACAAACAGGAAAATACAAGGTACTATGTTTCTCATATGCAACTTATCAGGTTCATGATCTTCGATACGCAGATGTACAAAAATTGTATGAGAAAAAGATATGTACAACGAACATCGACGACATGGAAACATTGGTGATTGTATTGGTGTCAATTATAGCCATATAGATATCAATTGTATCATGTGATATGTAGTGGTATCAAATGCATTGGAAATAAATTTTTTGTGAATCAGATCTTGGGGGCAAATATCTACTGATATATTACTAATACGATGACATATTGTGACTTAATCATTGTATTGGAAAATATCAGCTTTGGAGGCCCGATGCCGATATTTCATTCAATTCCATAACAAATGAGCTTCTCAATATAGGAAAAATTGATGTGGACCGCCGTGAGTTTCTAAATAAAAATGCATACAAAAAGGTACACACAAGGAGTTCTATGTGTCCTTGGTTCCAGAATATTCCTGGAGACTAGAACAAGTTTTCTGTATTCATGCATCTTGAATGGTACAGATACTCCTTTAAGCAGAAAAAAGCTCAACATCAAGCTGAATTCAATTTTGCAGAAATAAACTGATTTTCATTGCATACTTCAGAACCAACAATCAAATACCACTAGATCAAAAAGTAACCCGGCAAATGTGGAGGAGTTCCAAAGAATTGGTAATAGACAGAGAAAGCTGTTCACAGAACTGTTTAAGCAAGAGACAAGTGGGGATTGAGCAGATATATGCACAAATACCATGGTATGAAAGGAGTTATGGAGATTTTGGAATGAGAGAGGCTCAAAGGGGAAGGGGAAGAGAGATTGTGAAGGAAAGAGAAGATGATACTGAAAAAAATAAAATTTGACAGCAGGGAGGTGTACATTAGAGAGGATCAAAGGGGGAGGGAAAGAGAGATTGTGAACAAAAGAGAAGATTATACTGAAAAAAATAAGACATGACAGTGGGGAGGTATACATGATTAAATGTGCCCGAGGGGCAGGATTTTACAAGTAATATAAGCATGAAATGTAGCATGTACATGCTGTCCTTGGACAGCTTTTCCTTAGGCATATAAACAAATTAGAGATTCAACAAATAGCTACCAAGAGGAAACAAACCGCAAAAAAAAAAAAAAAAAAAATCTAACCAGGCAAGATTTAAAGATTGGCATAATTATCATTTGTACGCAGTATATCAATTGTCTTAAACATTAAATGGCATAATTATCATTCGTACACAGTATTTCAATTGTCTAAAACATTAAACTATATCCCATAAGACCACAAGATAAGTGAAGAATAAGAATTACAGTGATGTAATGATGGAAATTAACATATTAAAATGAGTACTCACAGAATATGATGCAGTCAAGAAACAATTGACAATCTGCCATGAATAGCCGATGACATGAAAAGACAGATCTGTAATACCTCCACATATGGCTGAGATGATCTGCAGAAAGGGAATGGATATCTGTTCAGCTTTATCAGGTCAATGATTCACAAAAGCTGAAAGCAAGAAGATAGAAAAAATAAAACAAATAATAACAATGTGATAAATTGGAAATTGAAGCTTCAGTAATGCATATAGTTTTCAATGTATCCGTTGATAGAATCCCAGTTCACAGAAATATAAGGAAAAGTTCAGAGCAAAGTACTAGCAAAACAATCAACAATGAAATTTTAGTGTCATAAATTGGAAAACAAAGCCTCATAATTGCAACTATTTTTCACTGTGCCCATAGGCGAGATCATTAGTTTGAGACATTGTTTAATCTCAACAATCAAAACTATGAGGAGATGATGCACCATGATCTATCCTAGAACCGCATTGTGGAACTTTCTGGAACTAATAAGCTTTCTAGTCAGTAAAATATGGTAACTTGGTGGGCCAAGGTATGAAACTTCCCGCAGCTGGCTTTGGAGAGGGTAAAATATAGTAGTTTTACCATGTATTCTATAGAAATTGTTTCCATAATTTAAGCTTGTGACTTCCATATTATAATAGAATTGCCTCACAGCCACACTAAGGCTCACCCTCAAGGGTCAAAAGATGGACAAAAATTATTATAAAACCTTTACGGTACGTTTGGTTGCTGGAATGGAATAAGGTGGGAATAAAATAATTATTCCAAAATAATAGGATGGGAATAAAGTTGAAATTGTTATTCCTATATTTAGTTGTTTGAATAAAATAAAGAAGGAATTAGTATTCCATTATTTAGTTTGTAAAATAGTATGAAGAATAAGATGGCAACAATGATAATAATAATAATAATAATAACATGGAAATAGTTATCCGCACATATATGGGAATAACTATTATCCAATGAAATGTGATAATATTTATTCCGGGTTAAATAATAACCAAACAGAGGAATATTTATTCCTCTGGGAATAGGAAGGGAATAGAATTTCTGTTTCCTCCAATCAAACGCCACCTTAGAGTTGTCTGATCTAAGACAAAGATGAAGCCTTCTCATGACATTTAAAATGATCTAGGCATCATTCAGCGCTACAAGAGTATGTAATAAGCAAAGCATAGGTGATCCACTTCATTCAAAGGGAAATCACTGCAGATGCACAACAAAAAAAGATGCAACCCATATGAAGCCTCCACATAAGCTTCATCAATACCAAATTTTCCCTTCTTGATTCTCCCAAAATTGGGCTCGAGTTATCTAAAACTCTGAGAGAGAGAGAGAGAGAGAGAAGCAGCAGAATAAGGAGAACTTCAAGAATGGCGGAAGCGCAAAACAAGCACTTTGTGTTCAATAATTGAGCTTTTCAGACAATTTCTGGTTCATCTGGATTGAAAGGAAAGAGGGAAACCGAACAGAAAATTTCTACAATGGTTAATAAGACAAGGTTTCTGGAAACTACGAGTAGCTCTTGGTAAAAAGACAACAAAAATAATGAAGACATATACCTGTATGTGGCATGGATGAATCCTCTTCCTTCTTGCACTGTAAACAAGTGACACATCCTCCAAATGCTAGAGGCCGTGAGATGCTTGTGTACTACCTAACTACATGTTTGAATGAGCTACTAAAGCAGCTTCTCTACTATAGAACTCCACACTGTCCAATCAGGAACTCTGTCACAAATGACCTTTAGCTTCTCATTAAGAGACCCCACCAGCTTCCACATTCACATCCCTCTAAAATTGTAGTCATGGTAAAATCTTGATTTATTTTATTGAATCATCCAAGCACACAAATTCTCTATAATAGAAAATTGAAGGGGAAGCTCCAATTTTGGCCTTCTTTGAACAGCTTGTTTAAGAAGTTGAAACTGCAAAAAGCAGCCTTTATTTTGGTAGGGATGAAGCATAGAAAGATCAAGTTTTGCAGAAACTTGGTGTAGTGTAGAATTACCTTAAGGTATCATGGATTCATGGTATTCCTCTTAAAAATAAAAGGCTGAGATCAAACCAGTGCAAACCCTTAACTTCAAACAGTGGCTCAGATCAAAAGTTGAACAGCAAAGCTTCTCTCTTCTGCAGGAAGACTCCCAAAGGCCAAACAGCTTTGTTAAAAGCATAAGGTGCATCAAGGCGCAATAGGTCCCTGGGGCCTAGGCGCAAAGTACGGACAAAGGCCTGATGGAAGTGAGGTGCCTATTTATGAACTATANTAATAATAAACTTATTATTCAACTAACAACAAAAAAAATGTGACAATTAATAAGTATAATTTTTTACAAATATACAAGAACATTAAAATTCATTAACTAATCTAAAATATTGTCCACAAAATACTCAAAGCAAATACCGATATTTATTATTATCATCAAATAAAAATTCATCTTCTTCTCCTTTATTATCTTATCTGCCAGAATGGCTTCTTTATCTTCTTCTCCTTCATTTTTATGTGTCTCTCTAAGTTAGAATTTTTGTCATTTACAAGCTCCCATAGAATAATTCTAGAGAAATTTATCATTCAAAGTTGACACTATCTCCCAATGTAACGTAATGTGTAGCCTAATTTATTCAAAAAATTTAGCTATAAAACCCTCTCTTAAAACATCATCATCAAATATAAATTCATTATCATTATTACAGTCTCCATCCATTCTTTTTATAAGTAATTCATTACTTTTATCAATCCTAATTTTACAAATACCGAATTTGTATTTAAAGTAACAATCAAATATAATAACTAATTTAAGAAAAATAACAGTTGTGTTTTTTTTTTTCAGAAAAACTATGATGAGCTCTAAGCATACACGTTGAACCTTGACAAAAGGTGTGCACCTTAAGTCCTAAGTGCATGGCTCTTGAAATGAGCCTAGTTTAGATATGTTCAAACGCCAGGCTTCCAGCCTCGAACTTAAGGCGCACCTTTAACAACACTGCAGCCAAATCAACCCTCTTAGGCTTCACTAACTACTTGTCCAATGTTTTCATTCTTCCTAACAAGGTCCTAGACAAAGATAACCCTTTCAAGAAGTTCCTCCAAGGAGAAAGCTTTTTATCTCCAAAAAAATCCCTAATGACTCAGAACTTGTTATAGGCCAAAGGCTGAGGGTGGTATGAATATTAGAACAAGTTTGGAGTGGAACTTGTCTGCAACTAGGCTACTAGACAATTTTTTTAGGATTAATCCTTTGTCAATAAAGCAAATTTGAAAAAACCGATGGAATTTAGACCCACTTTTTAAAAGGGATGCCTATAGTAGGATAACCACAACTACAATAAAATAATAAAAAGCTTGTAGAAATATAAATAGCACATAAGGAAAAAACTCAATAAACAACCAATTTAAGATAAGAACAGTCTGAATTTATCAAGCCAATAAAAGATAAATTTACTAGAAAATTAACTTACAATCTAGGTTGTAAAAACGTACTGGGCCCTCTAGCTGACTCCCTCTAACACCTAGCCCCTATAGAAGAGCGCACTCTTCAAATTAGCCCTCCAAACCATGGATCCAAGCTCCCTCTAAACTTCTTGGATCTTCCTTTACCGACTCAATATTTTCTAAACCAACTTTGATAGTTGAAAACACCTTAATTCTATATACGAGTCACACATGGAACTTCAAAGGATTACAAGCTAACAATTGTGTTTAAAGGTTGTGGGTAAGAGATTTCCATAAGCTTCAATTGTAGATCATTATAAAAATATGAAAATCACATAAAGGTTCATAACTATCCAAAAGGTAGTGCCCCCGACAAACATAAAAAATCTGGCCTACACATTAAAAAATATATGTTAATTAATAAATAAAGGGCTCGTGTTAAAACACCACTAGAGAAGTAGGTAGTGGGCATTGATCATCCCCGGCCAATTAAAATAGTTTTAGAGACATGTGTAGTTGGAAAACTATTTTTGCTCGAGCCAAATTTCATGCATATCTTAGGCAAAGTCCTTTACCTGAATTTTTATGCTTGAGCCAACTTCAAGCAAATTTTGAGTGAAAATCTAGATGTTTAAGATCTCACTCAAAATACAATATTTTGTGATAGACAGTGCCAAAGAAAATTCCTAACAAAATTCATTCCAACTTTTTAGAAAATTTAGTGACTCTTGAATGTGGAAGAAATTATTTGGCCTGGGGCACTTTATGTGCACAGTGAGCTCTCCACATCCCCTATCCAAAGTAGGCTAGTCTTCAGGAAAAAATCTTTTTAATGAATAGGCTGGAAACTCAAGAGCCAACCTATAAGGAGGCCTACTTTTCTTTTTGCAACCTCATCACTTCAAGTTCGAGTCGATATCATCCCACTATTTCCAAAAGATATAGGAAAAAAAATCATAGGCAAAATTATCCAGTAAGATTGTGGAGAAGAACCACAACAGAATGGTTTCCTTTTAAATTAAGATGGGTCGATACCTTTTGGTCCAAGCTGTCCACGATGAACAGAACAGTGTCCCAATGCCCAGAACTACCATCATGTTCGTCCAAAGCTAGTGCCTAGAAAAAATTGCCTAGAAGTCTGAAGACCTTTAGTAATGTACGCTAACCCAGAAGCAGCAGCTTGTATGGGCTTTTAGTTTAATGTATGTATTCAATGGACGTGGTGGTTTTGTGCAAAGTTGTCTTAACAAACCTATGATGGATTGTGAAAGGCATGGCAATCTGTTGGTTGGGAAAGATCATTCCAAATCAAGCTGATTTACCCAAGCATTCTGTTATCAGCTTATTGCTTAACTGACAGCCCTCAACAAACTATATACCTAGACTCACTAAATTCCACATACATCAGCAGGATAAGACATACAAATGCTTCAGTTTGTTAGGTATACAAAGGCAGTCTAAGGCCTGGTCCACTGCGCTTCAAAGGCTCCAGATTTAAAACGTGATTCATGGAAACTTTTTTTTAAAGAATCCATATTGGAAACTTTATGCTCTGAATCTCCTTAACTCTGATGCATCAACAACTCTAAATCTCCTTCCTCAACCCTGGATTCCTCTCCATGCATCTTCCTCATCCAATCATCATAAACTAAAGAAGAATCTTGATCCATAAAAGTATCACCTTGGAAATATACATACACATAACAATCATCATCTTGCTTCAGGGTCATATATGCATCACATAGGGTCATGCGTTTTCCATAAGTACATGCCAGGGTCATATAACATCAGAATGCCAAGAATTTTTAATAATTGCCACTGAGGTTCATGAAGACAGTACCAAGAGCACATGAGACCATGATAACAGTGATCCATCCTAGGTGCAGGATCTTTATGGTATAGCTAAATGATAATAATGGATAACATTTCAATGACAATTTCCCCTAGCTTAGCGCCCCCACCCCCAAAAAAAAAAAAACCTTTTTAAAAAGTTGTATAATTTATGCCTTTGGGGACAAATTTTAATCTGGATAACTAGTCGGGCATCTCCCCCAAATATCTTTACGATTAGGGCTCCAGGTATTAACAAGTCGGAAGGGAAGGCTGCCATCACTAAAGGAAGATGACATCAGATGCAAAAACAACTGACCTAACAGGATTCCTGAAAAGTTTATCCAAATTGTAATTTCATAAAAAGTGAAGCTAATACATGACAAAATTTCATCTTTAAAGCATACCATTAAGAATAGTGATGCCCAGACCCTGCCATCATGGTGTTTGTTGAAAAGATAAATTTCACCAACTGCAGTTATCACATTGGTTACATTCTTCAAGACTGTGACCATGGCAACATTAATGTACTTCAAGCTGCAATAGCACGAACTCGATTTAGTGTGTAACAAAAATAACAAATATAATTTCGCATAAAGATGCACATCAAGGCATAAACTACAAGTAGTCAAGCACATACTTCTAGGTACCTAAAGAGAATACTGGAAAAAACAGATCACCTACCTGAGGGGCCTCCAAACGGAGAACCTCAAAAGCAGATGATTCAAATATCCAAATCATAGAATTTTCAGATATAGAACTAGAGTGAAGAATTCTAGGACCTAAACCATAGATAATGTCTGGTTGTCCATAATCTGTCAAAAACATTTAATTCTTGAAATTCACATTTTCTTTGTAAGCCCTCTAATAGAAATTCCAAATTTCCAACAACTTATATGCCTTACATATTTGATCATCCCAATTGAGGGTGCCTATGGGGGGAGGTTTTAAGAAAAATCCCCAAATATCAGGAAACTGGGGTCCAAGGATCACACTAGCATAAAATTCATTGAGCAGCAAGAAAGGGGTTCAAACCCCTGCCTGCATGGAAAGGAAAGGACTCTTCAAACAGAATGTTAGCTTCATTTGTCATCTAACTTCTATCAAGATTACTATATAGAGTTGCAGTACTTATTGAAGACTAAAAAGAAAGCATCCCCAAAGTTGGTGCAAAGAAAACAAGTTTTCTCTCCAAATTTGAGTCCTTGGCTGATATCTCATTCCTCCTTTCACCCAAAACAAAATCCTAACACCATTCTTCCCTCTCATCATTCAGTTTCAGTAGAAATCCCAAATGAGTTTCAGCCCACAGGATGGTTTTATACTCTAAAATACCACCTCACACAAATGCTTTTTGAGCATGAACTGTGGATTAAACATATGATCACTCTATCCCATGTGTGGAAAATTGAAATACATTTTCAAGAAAATAGGAGTCCATTAATTGAACTTGTGCATACCAAACTCATATTTGGAATGTAAAACTTCCAGCTTCCTCAATATAATATTCTATCCCTAATTAGGACTCCCTGCATTAAATCTTCTTCATGGAATCAAAACCAAAGATCCACCATGCCTGATCCACACACTCTCAACGCAGTGCCAACGGTGCCTTTACTATTCGCCACACTCTTCTTCATCAAGTACCCTCCTTTAACCATTAGATCCATTTATTTTTCAAAACCCAATTTCTGCCTTGATTTTTTTCCCTACAGTAGTCATTCCTTTCGTGGCATTCGAATTCATCAGCCTATTTTCTTGACTCTAATGCTTCCAGCCTTGGACTATGTCAATTTTTGAGTTAAGGCTGGAAAAAACCTGCCATTGATGGATTTTGGCAACAAGATTGAGTTCATATCCTCGCAAACAATCAAGAGAGTTACAGCAACTTGTTGTGTCATTTTTACTGCTTCCTTACTGCTGGCCTTCATTTGCATGCTTCCACACCATATCAAAGAAGATTTCAGCCACAGTTCTGTCTGCTTTCACATGATTCACCCAATCAACATTTTCATTGCTCTCGAATATGTGATCGATTATTTCATTTTGTTTTAGTTTAGCTTCGGTATATCGATGGGAATTAATGGTCCTGTGTGAAGGATGAATGTAATATGCTATGTCACTCACATAACCAATGTAAGGATTAGAACATCACAGCCCTATGAGGCTCTGGCATTGTGATGGCTCAAGCAAGACAAGTATACACGTTCTCATATTAGGGCACATAGACCATGGTTCAGTTCCTGGACTATTTTTGCATCTGTTCCTGGTTTAGGTGCTTTGGGAACTGATCCAAACCAACCTAAACCCCACATATTTACAAGCAAAATAACCACAATTTGCTGGATTTCCTTATTTATGATTTCTTGCTTGGAGACGGAACCAAATCAAATCAGGCTGATGAATGACACGGTTCTCACCACTCACTAGGTCAATCTTGGATATAATTTTTCACAACCAACTAGGGTCTATTCTCACTTCTCCCTCATCTAATATCCAACCAACCATGTGACCCCTAAACTGTTACCAGCTTCCATAATTAAATTATGAAGCTATATTGATTGATACAAGAAGTTGTCAAGATAGCATATAGAGAAGCAATGTGTAGCCACAACTGATAGGATTGCTAGCAGTCAAAACTGTGCAGACAATGCAAATCATTCCTTTCACAATTCTATCATCATAAACAACATTAACAAGACCCAAAAAGAAGTCAATAATGAGGGCGGAAACCAGACGAAACAGAAGCAAGGAAGATAGTACCTAAACATGCTTGTGGTCAGCATCCCAACGAATATGATATTCACTGGTAACCAGACCTTGATCAACTTCCACGTAAGTGGTTCTGTAGATACTAGACCAAAACGAGATAATGTGAACACAATAATGACTGCAATGAAGTTCTGCAGCAAAGAATAGAACCAAAAACCAATCAGCAGTCAGAACACTAGAAGTAATAGACAATTAAATAAATCAAAATTTTCAGGTTTACAGATAATATCTGGTTGATACATATGTTGCGAATATTACCTGGTACAGCATTAAAGAGATACCACCACTAAAATTATAGCTGGACAGGACGACCTTATTAACCAGAATCATGCTGCAGGAAGAAATGCAGTAAGCCAGCCCAGATATTAAGGCCGTGTTTACCTTAACCAGCTTGTTACTCCTCGTCACTCTATCCCTTTCTTTTTCCAACTTACCACCTTCCAAATCAACTTCATCTCCCAAAGGCTTCATGAGAAGAGGTGACCTAGGAGGAGGAAAGAATAAAATTCATTCATAATATAAATGTGATTTTATAATTAGAAAGGATATCCAGCCTACAAATTGCAATGTACAGTAAGACATCAGAAGCAACGTCTCAAAACAACAAAGACTATTCAATCAATATGAAATTATGGATACAAAAGCATAAAAATAGCACTAGTGTTGGAGATGAGGGTAACACTATACGGCATGGATGAAAATATCAGTATCAATCGTAGTAATATTAGTATTCAGATATATCAGACAACACGAATCAATATCGGATATATCAGACAGAGAAAATTTCTAAAATTCGTATGACAAGGACATATCAGCCAACCCAGAAGTATTTCGCAATATTGTCATGGTATAGAGAAATATCGGTATCAAAGGGCCCTAATACCAACATATATTGGCCGATACATATTGTATCAGCTGATATTTTCATCCATGCCATACAAGAAACAAGTGTTACGGCAAAGGAACTCTCCGAAGTCGGGATATGAGAAACAAATATGCCCTCTGTCAGTGTGGGTTTGTGCATGAGGTGTGCATGTGTGTGTGTGTTGAAGCAATTAGCATGCAAATTATTTCCTTTGAATATTGGTACTAATTTGTGCCAAAGCCACAAAGCAATTGTTTATGACACCCAGAGTACTATATACTTGGAAAATATTGGTTGATAAATATCGGTATAACCCCCAACAAATAATTTATGATATCGAGAGAAAAATACGACATGTTACTATGTCAGTGACACCAATATATGTTTCCTGATATTGAAACAATTCACTCTTAACTCTGTATTGCAGAAAAATTGTGTCCTATATGTCTTGACCATCCTATTGCGCCTAAAAGAAACAAAATAGATAATGTAGAGCATTGCATTTGCATGGCAATATGTTCCATACAACAAGTGGATGATGATGAGCTTTACTATTTTAATCTCTATACTTAAGCTGCATCACTTGTGAACACAAAACAAGGACAAAAGAAGAGAGGTAGGTAGAGAGGAATAAAGGAAAAGAACAGACCTGATAACTGTTTCTCTTCTTAGAGGACCAGCGACCTGATCAACCATCCCATTCCCTTCATGAATTTTGAAATTCCGACTGATGTTATCCCCATCTTGTATAAGAAGTCTCTCCAAATGAGGTACTTGAGAATCCAAAGAAACGCTCGTAGGTAAAGTTCTTCAACACACACCAGATTGGTATAAATCAATTCCAAATCCAGACAGGACACTAATAATTGTACAAGAAGGTAGGTAGAGTATCTTCATAAAGCAAATACCAATATAATCTATTAATGTAACTACTATCCCTATTTACCTGGGCGTGGTTCTGCTGCAGAATTTTTATAGATAAGTACATTAATAGTATCCTTCTAGTGATCTTATTTGGTTTATATGGGGAGTTAAAAATAATACTGTGCCTAGGAGGAGGCAGTTTCTGGATTTTCAGTTGGGCTGGTTCAATTTGCATCTTGCTTGGACTAATTTTTCTTTTACCTAATGTAAAAATAGCTGACAGCCTTAAAGGTTGGTACTTAGGCAGCTGATTTTGTATTTGTTTCTAGAGTGAGAGCTTGGCACCTATTAACGAAACTCATCTTATCTTACCATTAAAAAAAACAGATATGTATTTCCATAGTTCCAGTTTCACTTATCCAGAGAAGAAGAAAAAATAGAATCCTTACAAGAGCAGCAGCTGAACTGCATCAAAAGAGAATCCCCCAAACACACGGCTGGGCGCCTTTATGAAATATCAAAGACCTCAACACTGGATGTTCTAGACTCCTAGGACTCAATATGCAATCTCCCTGTGTAAAAAAAAAGACCCTCCACCGATGATGAAGGAAAACCGTTGCTAGAGTTACGGTCCCTTATTTCATATGTGACTATGGGTCGAACCACTCCTCGGTATATATATTTACTTCTGATCGAAATCACAAGGAAACTAAGGGGAAACAAATATGCCAATAACTCTAAATTGATGTCATCGCCTTGGTTCAATTCCCTCTAGCCCACCAAGCGAATCTTGCCTATCAGAGACAGAGAGAAACAGAGAAGGCAACATTTGGGAAAATGCTGATAATAAGCCAACAGACACTAAAAAAATCACAACGCCAGGATAGTTAGATAATTTTTCTTTTATTTCTATTAAAAGTAGAATGTATGGGGGACTAAAGTAATATTACAAAGTTGATAATTATGCCTTTTTCTTTTTTTGCATGATCAGCATAAGGGGATAATGAATTATCCCTAAAACAGTAATAACAAATAAAAGAAGAGACAACGACCAACACGAATGGACAAAAGACATTCAATCAGATTGAAGCTCTAAAGAAGAAACTCCCCAAAAAAATAAGGCGCCTTATAGCTAAGGCTAAAGCCTAAATATTCCTGCAATTTGTTCCATCCAATGAACCACCAGAAGCACATCACACCTCCAGATAAATTTTCTCATCTATTACTTCCCAAATCAGGTCATATGCAGTTTAAATAACACTCATAGCAGAACTCCAGCATCGTTTGCTGAACTGCTATTCAAAAAATGCCTTCACTTCCGGCCAAAAAGAGGAGCATATGCTGGCTTCTTCTTATTTGGTTTATTACATAACTTAATGAGTATGGTACAATTTCACAACTTCTTTTTTGTTTCTCAACAACCAGACCCAGTGTTCATGCAAGGATCACAGCCACAGCCATACACGTAACTAACTCAAGTGGAAAAGGAAGGACATAAAAACCATGCTAACCCACTCTCAAAGGAAATTCAGCATCAACTTAAGTAAGAAATTCAATTTACTTTCAATTTAATATGTTTACCTGGAAGCAAAGGAATTCTGTGAAAAATGAACTATGAGAGAACACCAATACCAGTCATTAATTTTTTACCAATAAGTTCAAATAAAGACGTGCCAATCAGTATGATTACACTAAATCAAGGAAAATAGTATAGCCACAAGTCCTTTTCACAACATAATGCAAGTTGTTTTCACTTCAAGCAAATCAGCCACATTTCTAAAAATAGTACCGACGTATAAAAGTCTAAATGCAAAATATAAGATGAGCACAAACAATGTTGGATGTGTTAGAATTAATACTTGTTTAAACCACGAGGAAATACGTAATAGATGATAGCAAGCACACAATAAGCAAGCACAAATAATAAATGCACGATTTTTACGTGAAAAACTCCCTATGAAACGAGGAAGAAAAACCACGGGATACAAAGTCCGAAATTTCCACTAGTAGCAGTTAATCGGTTACACAAACCCCAAATAACAAGAAGCAATATCAACTAGCTTTGCACGACCCGTACAAGAAATATAAAGAGTAAGAGTAGAAATAAAACCCGGCAGATGTTCTTCTCAGCAGCAAGAACCTCGTAAGTGTGATTACCGAAGACTGGAACTTGATTGAAAACCTAAACAGAGGCTCAAATCTTCCTCTTCTTCTTCTTCTCTCTCTTTTCTCTCTTTTTTTTTTCTCTAGAACGGCGCTCAAGTTGATTGGAATAACCTAAAAACGCAAAGTGTGCGTTTTATATAATCAGCACGCGCTCAAGCGCTTATCGAGCGCACAGCGGGCGCAGCCACGCGCTCGAGCGCCATTCGAGCGCACGGCGAGCGGGGGCTTACTGGAATTTACCGCTCGAGCGCCATTCAGGCGCACAGCGAGCGGCGGCACACTGAAATTTGTGGCTCGAGCGCCCAACAGGCTCAACTCGATCCTTCTTCATGCGGTGAGGATATTTACACTCCATCCGCCACATCAAGTGGGTATGGGCCCACACGGGAGTGACCCATAACCCAACAAACTTCCCCTCACGACCGTGTGGGGCCATTCATCGTCATCTAGGCAATTGAACAACAAGTTTCAAGCTTTCCCTTTTGTAATACCTTGGTCATCATATCTGATCCATTCTCCTCGGTCCCGATCTTTTCCAGCACCAACGAACCGGTGTCAATAACCTTCCGCACCCATTGATACCTCACATCGATATGCTTTGATTTGGCGTGAAAAGACGAGTTCTTGCTAAGATGAATCGCACTTTGATTATCGCAAAACAACACATATCGTTTCTGCTTAAAACCAAGTTCCCGAATGAGTTTCTTCATCCATAGCATCTCCTTGCTTGCCTCAGTAATAGCAATGAATTTCGCTTTAGTAGTGGAGAGAGCAACACACCTCTGCAATCTCGATTGCCAGGAAAAGGCTCCTCCTGCAAACATGACTAAATATCCCGAAGTAGACTTCCGTAAGTCGACATCACCCGCCATATCTGCATCAGTATATCCAACCGGAAGGGGCACGTTGCTTCCAAAACACAAACACTGTTTAGAATTTCCTCGGTGTACTTTAGAATCCATTTTACTGCAAACCAATGCTCCTTATCAGGATTTGACAAGAATCGACTGACAACTCCAACAGCATAAGTTATATCTGATCTCGTACACACCATGGCATACATTAGGCTACCCACAACTGAAGAATAGGATATGCCTTTTATATACGCCTGTTCATCTTCAGTAGAAGGACATTGACAATTGCTTAACTTGAAGTGATTGGTCAACGGTGTGCTCACTGATTTTGCCTTTTCCATATTGAAGCGTTGAAGGACTTTCTCCACAAAGCTCTCTTATGACATCCATAGCTTCCTTGATTTGCAGTCGCAAAAAATTCTAATTTCCAGAATTTGCTTCGCCGGTTCCAAATCTTTCATAGCAAAAGACTTCCCAAGCTGTCGCTTTAACTCCGTGATCCGAGAAGCATTACGCCCAACAATCAACATATCATCCACATAGAGCAAAAGAACAACAAAATCATCATCTGAAAAAGTCTGAACAAAAACACAATGATCCGATGTCGTCTTCTGATAGCTCTGATTTACCATAACAGATTCAAACTTCCTGTACCGTTGCCTTGGTGCTTGTTTCAAGCCATACAGACTCTTCTTGAGATGACACACTAAGTTCTCCTTCCCCTTGACTAGGAATCCCTCCGGTTGCTCCATGTAGATTTCTTCTTCAAGGTCACCATGAAGAAACGCTGTCCGCACATCCATCTGTTCTACCTCCAGGTAAAGAACAGCAGCCAACCTGAGCACCACTCGAATAGAAGATATCTTTACCACTGGTGCAAAGATCTCATCGAAGTCAATACCCTTTCGTTGATTGAAGCCCTTCACAACCAACCTCGCTTTGTACCTCGGTTATGAGCTGTTTTCATCTGTCTTCAACCTGAAGACCCACTTGTTCTTCAATGCTCGTCTTCCCTTTGGCAACCTCGTCAATTTAAACGTGTAATTTTCATACAGCGATACCATCTCTTCTTACATAACTTCCATCCACTCCGCCTTGTGTTCATCCTCCATTGCTTCCTCAAAGCATTCGGACTCTCATCCGTCTATGAGTAACACATGCTCCTCGGCCGACAGACGAGTAGAGGGTCTTTGATCTCTCGTGGATCGTCGGAGTGGAACAGTCTCGATAGGCTCGGCAGTATCAGGAGAAATAGCCTCATCCTCATCACTATCAGGCACTGCAGTCTCGTGATCTTCTTCATCTTCAGCATTACCTTAACTTTCATACTGCTGACGAACAGATGTCGGCATAAGATCTGAATCACATGCTCGACTGTCATCATTTTTGGAGACAAACTCTAAACCTTTACTGATATCTTCTATAGTCTCGTTCTCAACAAACACAACATCCCTAGATCGAACCAGCTTCTTCTCAATTGGATCATATAGTCGATACCCAAACTCATCTTCCCCGTAACCAAGAAATATACATTGTCTGGTCTTTGACTCCAGCTTGGTCCTTTCATCTTTGAGAACGTGAACAAAGACCTTACATCTAAATATCCGCAAGTGATCGTAGGATATATCTTTTTCGGTCCATATCTTTTCAGGCACTTCACCATTCAAGGTACCGTGCAGTGACAAATTAACGACATGAGCCACGGCCCTCAAAGCTTCCCCCCAAAACGAGCCAGGGAGCTTTGCCTCCAAAAGCACACATCGGACCCTCTCCATCAAAGTCTCATTCATCCGTTTGGCTACCCCATTCAGTTGTGATGTATTCGGTGGAGTCTTCTGATGGCGAATTCCATGAGAATGACAATACTCATCAAACGCTCCGATATACTCCCCACCATTATCGCTTCAGATGCATTTCAGTTTCTTCCCCGTTTGTCTCTCAACCAAGGCGTGAAAATGCTTGAAGAATATAAAAGCTTGATCCTTTGATTTCAGCGGATACACCCATAATTTTCGAGAATAATCATCAATGAATGTGATGAAGTAAAGTGCCCCTCTAAGAGTCTTCACCTTAAATGGGCCACATAAGTCGGTGTAGACCAATTCAAGAAGATCAGTCTTCCTTGTAGATGAATTACCGTTGAATGAGATCCGTCGTTTCTTTCCAGTCATGCAATGAGAACAACTCTTCAATTGAGCTGTTTTTACACCCCGAAGACAATTTTTCTTTGCTAAACAGTTCAGGCCCTTCTCACCCATGTGACTTAACCGACGGTGCCACAAATCTAAAAGCTCATCATCTCTAGCAACATGCACATCTCCCGCTGTAATCGAGGCTTGCATCACATACAAATTGGAAACTTTTATGCCCCGAGCCACAACTAGAGACCCTCTAGTCAGCTTCCATGCTCCTGCGCAGAACGTGCTACAAAAGCCCTCATCATCAAGTTTGCCAGCCGAGATCAGATTCAGTCGAATATCAGGGACATGTCTAACATCCCTCAATAGTAACTTGGTTCCATTATTTATGGTGAGACACACATCACCATAGCCAGCAATACGGGACATACCTTCATTAAATCGCCAGAAGTGTATGATGTGAAGAACTCTTTCCGTGACGTGACATGAAGTAAAGCACCATTATTCACTACCCAACTTGTCTCAAGATCAGCCAGATTTACCACCTCATCCTCCTGGCATACCGGCCAAAGATCACTCCCGATAACAATAGTAACTCTTTCTTCATCTCGAGTCTTGTCAGCCTTCTTCTTATTACTCTCAGCATTCTCTCGCTTTTACTTGTAACAATATTTCTTGATATGTCCCTTCTTTCCACAATGATGGCACTGAGGTTCTGATACCTCGATCTGGATTTGCTTCGGCTCTTTTCAACAAGCTTAGGACCACGCCCTTTATTTCTTCCCCATGACTCGGAGACTAACACTTCGGAGTATGTAGATGAAGTACCCTGTGATCGACGTCTCATCTCTTCATTCAACACCGCTCCCTTTGCTATCTCAAGAGTTACCACGCCACTTGGAGTTGCATTGGCGACAGTAATCCTTACCACATCCCAGGAGTCCGATAAAGTAGTCAGAAGCTACAAACCCAATAGTTCATCATCAAATTTAATGCCCATACCACTCAATTGATCAACACATCCTTGAAACTCATTCAAGTGATCGGCGACAAACGAGCCCTCCTTGTACCTCACTTGCATGAGCTTCATCAAGTGAAACAATTCATTGTTACCGATCTTTGAGGCATAAAGTGTTTCAAGTTTCTGCCACAAAATTCTTGCATGTGTCTTATTCCGGATGTGGTTATATATATTATCATCCACAAATTTCCGAATATAACCACAAATTTGTTCATGCTCAAAAGCCCAATCCTCCTCGGACTTTGATTCCGGTTTTTGCGTAGCAAAAACCGAATAGTGCATCGATTTCACAAATAGCAAGTCCTTCATCTTGCTGCGCCAAATATCATAGTTCGTACCATTTGAACACATCATCTTATTTCTGGCCTCCATCGATTCAAATAAGTCATAATACCCAACACGAACCAAAATCTCTGATACCACTTGTTAGAATTAAATACTTGTTTAAACCACGAAGAAATACGTAGTAGATGATAGCAAGCACACAATAAGCAAGCACAAACAATAAATGCACGATTTTTACGTGGAAAACTCCCTATGAAACGAGGGAGAAAAATCACAGGACACAGAGTCCAAAATTTTCACTAGGAGCAGTTGATCGGTTACACAAACCCCAAATCACAAGAATCAATATCAACTAGCTTTGCACGGCCCGTACAAGAAATATAAAGAGTAACAGTAGAGATAAAACCCAGCAAATATTCTTCTCAGCAGCAAGAACCTCGTACGTGTGATTACCGAAGACTGAAACTTGATTGAAAACCCAAACAGATGCTCAAATCTTCCTCTTCTTCTTCTTCTTCTCTCTCTTTTCTCTCTTTTTTCTTCTCTGGAACAGCGCTCAAACTGATTGGAATAACCTAAAAACGCAAAGTGCGCGTTTTATATAATCGGCGCGAGCTCGAGCACCTATCGAGCGCACAGCGGGCCCAGACACGCGATCGAGCGCCATTCGAGCGCCCAGCGAGCGGGGGCTTACTGAAATTTGCCGCTCGAGCTCCATTTGGGCGCACAGCGAGCGGCGGCACACTAGAATTTGCCGCTCGAGTGCCCAATAAGCTCAACTCGATCCTTCTTCATGCGGTGAAGATATTTACCTCCATCCGCCACATCAAATGGGTATAGGCTCACACGGGAGTAACCCATAACCCAACAGGATGTGCCCTGAATTCTTCTTTTACAACCAAAATTGTGCCTCAGACCAACCTATTGGAATCATTGACGATACGTGAAGCAGCCTGTTTACTTCTGACAGTGTGGGGGCACAGCCCCAACTTTTTTTTGATACAGCTCAGTTGGACTGTTGGATGTTGTTTATATAGTTTCTTTCTTTTCAGGCTGCGGATGTGATATATGTATATCCCATTCTATAATCAACCATTTTAGCGGTTGAAAAATAGGAGCAATGGGGTAATGCTCTATGTATTTAAGTTTATTAGGGCTTGACAATTGAGACGGGATAAGCTCCGCAATTCTCTTCTATATTTTCTTGCTGATCTGTGCACAGTATCGTGTGTGAATTCCTGGGTTTGTTATAACATCCAGGAACTTCATTCAGTAACCATTATTATACTAACTAAACTTACTGTTTTGGGAATTTGATAGACCAACAAATACCGTTCTCTCCTATGCATATGAACGTACAGTAATAGCATAACAAATTGGCAAAATTGAATTGGATTGAAGGTTGCTTTTCTCCCTGGCCTCAAAACAACATTCACAACTCCTACCCATGGTTCAGCTGCTACGGATTTCGCAAGCCATCCGGGCAAAGTTGCAAATGATATCCAAACCTACAACTGAATGGTCCAGCAGCTACAATCTATTCAGCAATAACATAATCTACCTTTCGAAAAAAAATGAATAACAAGACCCCAAATTAAGCAAGTCAATGCTGATTAATTTATTAGGTCGTCAGATGTTATCGGCATCTTTGTGAAAGTTGTCAAACTCAAGAACCCATCAAATAGTAACGTTGAAAGATAGAAACAAAGTAGGGGGAGGAAGGACAGATGGATTACCCAGAACCCATTTCAGCGCATAGAGCTCAACAACCGGAGGAAAAGGAGAGCAAATCCATTAAAATATCAGAGCCACGCACAAATAGATTGGAAAGTAGGATCAGTAGAAAGATTACGCGAAAAATCAAACACAGAGCTGGAGGGTACAAGGCGGAGAAGTTTGAGCGGTACAAGCCTTTCGAATGAGTTAATAGATATAAAAGGAGAAATAAATTCAATAACATGAAGGGCCCAAATCGGACTCAGGAAAGATGTTGGGTTTGGCAAGTTTCAGTTAATGCGTTGAACATTGAAATATTGGGAATCGAGTTTACGTGGGAAGATGGCTACCACCTACATCACGCAGAAAAATTAAAAAGATAAATCGTTCATCTAAAACTTGCATTTACAGTATATTAATTCATGGTGTGATGGCCAAACAGATCAACTATATAAAAATCATAATTGAAGTCCAAATCATAGATTACCTCTGCAAGTAATTAATGACCTGATTTTTTATGATGATCCCTAAAAATGTCGCCACCCAGCAAGCCCACAAAAAAGTCAAAATCCACTCAAGAGGGCCTTGGAAAAGATCATGACACCTAGTCCAGATTTTTTTGAAAAAAAAAAAGACTTTGACTTCATACAGATCTCTTTTTTTTTTTTTTTTTGGAGATAATTTTTTAATTCAAGTTTTGTCCCTTTGAGTATAATTTATTATATCATATGCCATATAGTGATATTTATTAAGTAATAGCAT
>JAODPA010087743.1:0-24449 GCA_025585075.1 Nepenthes mirabilis
ATAATAAATCTAATTATGTGACTGATAAGTATTGTCACCAACAACTCAAGAGAAATATTTCACCCACGGATTCCGTCCATAAAGTATGAAGACTCCAACGATCCGTACGGCCCAATTTGGTGGACAAATCCTATAGTCTTATATGAGCGGTCACTCCTAAAACGAAGACGAAACCAATACCAATGGTTGAGACAAATTTTCTTTCTCATATTGAAGTAATGGCCTCGAGCGTCTGTTAAAACTACTAGTTGAGTTAAATCTTATTTGCTCAACAGTTTTTTAGACGATTGATAAGAGAAATTAATTATCCCATAACTTTTATAAAACCCCTTCATTTTAACAGAAAAAAAGGTTGTTACTTTAAACAAATTAAAAGCAATTCAAAAACTCTCAGAGTGTACACATCTTCTCTCTAAAACTAATACACTTTTATAAAAGCGTAAACCTTCAAACAATAAACATATGAACACTTAAATTTATATCATTTCTTTTTTCTCTATCTAAAAGAAGGATATTAATTTGAGTGTCGAAAGATATATTAGAAAATAAATTTTATAAAATTTTTTAACCTTATTTTATATTACATAAGATTTAGATTAAAGATATACTGAAATTAGACCCGTTTTAAGTCCAATGGATAAACATTAACCCCTAAACTGTATTATAATTTAAATTCTGGCACTCAGTGGCATTTATCTAAAAAAAGAAAAGCTTACTTTAATCCGTTAAATTTATACTTACAATTTATATACGGAGATAGTCAGGTTCAGCTCGACTCATTCACCAGGGAGACAGCTCGTCCTTTTCTGTCGGTTCGATTTCTATCGGCGGCGCGAGTTTTGAGGTGAATGTCAGTACCCTTTTCGGCTTTTCTGCAGGGCGGGACTACTAGTGGAGATAGAAGATGAACACTGAATCAGGTAAGCCAAAAATTTTAAATCAGGTAATCAAAAGTTTTGAAGTAATTAAGAAATTTGTTTCCTTTTTCCGGTATCCATATTACATATATGAAATCTCCGGCGTCATCGTTTGTTTGGATTTGCAGTAATAGAGTTTCTCTCTGGCGTCCCACTGCTTCAACGGCTTCCAAGTTCGTCGCTCAAGAAAATTGCCGGAGTCATCAAAGTCAGACATTATGGTATTGTTCTCGTGTAAAGTTTTATTTTTGTTTTAAAATATTTTTTTCCGGGAATCAAAATTGTGATGCTCAGATTCTGGTTGTGACTCTAGCTGATTTCTTATTTAATTTTGTTTCAGTCATATTGGGGATTAGCAGCCACTGAATTCTTGAGAAGCGATAGGAAAAATGGAAAAAAGTATACGTAGTGTTATATGATCGTCAAATTGATCTAAATTGAAAACGGAAAAAGAAAACTTCAAGTGTGCGTATAAGGCTAGATATGTTATGTGTATTAGAATGTTGGAAAATAACGAAAGAATATTCTAGGAGTAAGTTTAAGTCAAGTAAGAAAATGGAGATGGATCAGTGCTGGAATTTTACAATAAAATAGACGGAAATATTTGCGTTAACCTAGAAGTAGCCTTTATGGGATGGTTAGATGAGATAACATCACTTGATAGCGCTCATTCACTTGAATTGAATAAGATACTGAGAGAACGTAGTTTGATCTGAGTTCAAAGAATTTGGATGAGGAAGGTCAGGCTTAGTCGATCTTGAAGCAAGGTTAAACGATTCAATTGTACTTCAACTCTTCCAGGATATTGTCATTGAGTGGAATGGTAGAAGATTGAATCTTTGTTTCTCTTAGTATAACCAGCACTACATGTTGAGATATAAGTGTTTTATTGATGACAGTGTATTTACTTTATTTAAGTAGGGCATTTTTGTTTCACTAAATTAACTGATGGTCTGATTAAATGATCCTAGAGGGCAAGTCATGGGAAATGGTTTATTTGTAATACAAGTGTAAGACTGCAATACAAGGGTAAGGTTGCATATATTTGATGCTCTAATGACCCAACATCTCGTGCACCGGGGTCAAATCAAATTATTGTGATTAGGTTCCAGTCATGATTATCTTAGTTATTGAATTAGAATTCTTTCTGTCATTTCATTGCACCTGGCTGTAATGACTGTATTGCTTTACCTTTAATCATGATTGGATTTCTACCGGCAATGATAAGTGTGGTTGCATATGTCTGGCAATAGCCTTTGTACAAGTATCACTCTAAATTCTCTACTGGTCTATTGATATGAAACACAAATACAAATTTATATTTGAAGGGAAGTGTGACCATGCCATAATTACACACGGCTCTATGGAAAGTGACTTAGTCATGTGTTTAAATGTGCTGCTGTAGACAGTGGAGAGTTTGTTGTTCGTAGTGGGGAAGATGGAGGCGGAGTATACTTTATTTGGGAAGGAGAGGTAAAGATATAGTTTTGGTGTTGAGATGACAGTATCTTTTACATGTATATCTCTTGGGTCACTTTTTTGTCTAACATTTTATTGTTTACACTTTGTAGGCTGAAGTCACTGGACATGCTGAGGAAGAAATACACCCTGAATTCGTCTTAAAACGTTATGATTATTTTGGCAGTGGTGAGTAATATCTCTCCTGTATTCCTACTATGTCTGATGTGATGTAACTGGTGTCATATTCAGGAGTGTAGATGCAATAAACATCTCCAAAGGAGAACACGGGGTTTTTTTAGTACCTGCGTCCCTTGGGAAGGTATGATCGAAAAAGATAGAAGTGGGACAGTTGTTAAAAAAACTTCATTTTTTTCACACTTTATGTAAGGCTATTTTATGATTGTAAGGTAGTTATTAACATTGCATGTATCCTATCCGACTATATATAAGGCGTACTGAAATGAAAAAGAACTTCATCAAAAACTGGGTAGGCTGCTATCTGCTCCCTGTTATGGGAATCTTCAGATGAACTAGCAGATGTATTCAGTAAGGAATACAGAGTATTATATATTTTTTCAAATTACTTGCAAGACGGCATGAGTGACACAACTTTGTTGCTCCATTTTGAGGGTAAGCATTGGCAGTTAAGTCTTGATGTGACAAACATGCTCTACCTATTGTTCGTTTTTACATCTGTTGTGGCACATTATATGGCCCCAAACTAATTTGATGATATAGTTTCTCAGAATGTTCTGCTGCACAAATTAGGTGATGTAGGTGTTTTGTTTTTGAAGCCTTTGGCAAGGATTCATAATTAGTTGTTTGACATAAAGCGAATTTGAGCATTGTTGTTGTTACATTGACCAATAAAACAGGGATAGAGATGTTGACAAGGAGCTGGTGAATATTCAGCTAGTCAGGAATTCTTCCAACTCCAAAGAACTCAAACTTGGTTATGTCCACTTAGAATTATTTTAAAATTGGAAAGCTGCAGATCTCATGAGCACCAACAGTTTCTTTTGGATAAGGTGTGATTTAAGTTGGTTGCTTCTAATGGGGAAAAATTGAAGTTTGGTGATGTAATGAAGATCTTCAAAAAGCAGAACTAGTGTTTGCATGAATTTTTTTCTTCTTCCTTTTGTTTTTGATGTAAGCTTTCATGCTTACGATTTTTGTCACTTGTCATTCATATTGTTGTTTCCCTTCTCTCTTAATGAAATTGCTTGCCATTCAAGGAAAAACTATGGTATCTGCTACTATAGTTGTTCTGGGATCTCAGACATTTTATTTTTTGAAGTGATATTGATTGAAACTTACTTGTTTGGTCTTCATGATATAGAGTTTGGACTTGGGAAGTGTAGACAAGTATGCTTATTACTGCATGTTATAGTTGCATATTGGATGATGGAGATTTACAAATTGACCAACAATTTACAGTCCGCTAGACTGATATTTTTCCAATGGCTGGAGTCGTCATCTCCCATTCTGAATATCTGTAGAGATGAAAATAGAAGAGATACTTGTAAAATTGTTATTCCATTATTCTGAGAAAAATAGACAATATATGGGAACCAGATAATAGGAAATCAAACCATGGTGATGATCTTGAGATAGAAATCTAAGAAGGCCTTATAATGTGCAAAGAAGGAAGAAGTAAGCATTACAGTATGAAATCATTGCTTAATTCATGTTGGACCACCAACAGGAGGGAAGCTGCACAACATTAGGTTTTGAAGCCATGAAGACAGTGGGGGTTTATTTTTTCAATAATAAATCCATATTCATTCAAAGCTACATCAGCATTGACTTTATTGCTTGCCATTTGAAAAGTATAGGTTTGTTGTTACAGATATCATTTGATAATCGGCTTGACATGGTTTATCTTGCTTGCATCTAAGCTTAGGATCTGAGAGCTGCAACCATTGACAATGATCGTGGTCGGTTTTGTAGGTACCCAAACATCAGATCAACAAGCAGAAGTAATTGCATTGTCAAAGGTATATACTTCTCCCCGATGTTTCAGGAGAAATTCAAGATGCATTTCAAGTAAATATATGAATCAAAAGTGCAAATAACAACAGAAACATTGCATGATATTGACCTTCTGATTCTCTGTTCTCTGATCGCAGTTGACTTGCTTGGTGCTATCCCATGAACATTGCACATTGCTGCAGCCAAAATCAATATGGTGTGCAGAAGAAAGACATGAGACCTTGTCAACTGTGGAAAGCATACTGCATTTGGATCCAATTGAAGTTGGTTTCCTTTGAGATGTGCAAATAATGTTCTATGTGTTTATGAATTTTATTACAATGTTTCTTGGTGTGTACATCTTGATTCATTTGCTTAATATGGTATTCCTTTGGTAACTAGTATATTCAAGGTCATCCTGTGTGCTTCCGTGTGGCTTGGTGATGTGCCTCTAATAATTAATTTTGGTTTTCTAAACACTTATGATTTGGTATATCTATGTCAGATTGCTTCAGATTTTGGTTATAGTTCAGACATTTGGCAGACGCATTTGATACATGCTGGTAGCTATATATAAGAAGTGCGCCAACATATTAAAAAAAATCCAAAAATGAGGCATCTTCTGCATTCAAGTGCTACTGTTAGCTGATGGCCAATAGAAGAAATCAAATTCTCCAAAGAATTGTGCATTCCATGCTTGAAAATGTCAAGGCAACATTTAAATAGACTTACAGTTATTATTGTTCTTGTGCCTCGGCTTTTAAGGAACACTTAGCCTGACATCTTGAGCCAATGCGGGAGGAATTGTTTCCTGATTTATGAATTAAGGGTTTTCATAACATGGGTTTAGGTGCTTAGCAATATCCTATCAATTGACTAATTTGTGATGCTTATATGTGGTGAGAAAAGATGCTGTCTTCAATTTGTGTTTTTCATTTGCCATTGGATGCATCAAAGAATTCAATAAAGGATAACTTTTATTGCTAATCTGCAATTCTTATCTCTCTTGTGGCTTGTGGTCAGTTCTTGCTCTTTGTAAGTGTGTCTACGCTGACATAAGTGCATCAGGTTAATTGTAATATATATATTTTTTTGGTGTGTGTGGAATCGTGTTCTGTAGCTATCTTTTTTGCTCCTGTATATATCTATTGGAGAGTTCCTGCATATGCTAACTTCTACTTTTTAGGTTAACATATTTCGGGGTATCACCTTGCCGGATGCTCCAAAATTTGGGAAAGTTTTTGGGGGACAGTTTATTGGACAGGTACTGTTTGTTCCTTTTTGTCCTTGATCACTGTCAGTGGTCTATTGTGGTCGTGTGTGCTTAGAATATACTCCCTCCGTTTCATATCAAGTGTCCCCTTTGTCAGGTCAAATACAACTAAATAACCTTTCATTTTTCAAAAAATCCATTGATATAAAATATAAAATAAGTTTGAAATTATGATCAACAATTTTTTTGGAAAATAAAAGGTGAAAGTCAGTTGTATTTGACAGGAAAAAGTCAAAGGGGACACTTAATATGAAACGACGGAGTATATTACTTGATAGTAGCTTAATTTTCTATTATTTGCTCTGGTGATTGTGAGAGAGGCTTGTCTTATTTGAGGAGTGAATTTCTTGCTTTTGAAACCTGTTGGTGTTGAAGTTAAACAGTCTAAAATTGGCAGTGATTTGTGTGGAGGAAGTGCATGGAGGAGATTGGCTTGCAAATATTCTGGGTTGTAAGAAATGTCTTTTCCTATTATGTAGTTGTTTCCCTTCAATGCCAAGTATAAGAATGAAAGTGTTTTGGAGCCTGTTATTAGAAAGTTTGGTTAAGAGACAGGCAGCGTTAACGAAGCAAAACTAATCCTGGGGGTAAATTAACTCTTGCAAAGACAACATTGTTGAGTTTGCTGATGCTGATATATTTTGAGCTTGATTGTATCATGAAGTTTTTTTTTGCCTGATCAAAGGGAAGGCCCTTCCTAGGTAGGAGGGCGAAGGAGATGATCGGTTTGAACCTGGAACCTCCTGCTTATGGAGGGGGCAATACAAAATCATTGGCTTACCCAAATGTGCATTGATGACATTTTGTTTAGGTGGTTTTAGAGAATCTGATTTTATTTTTTTTCTTGAGTTAGGACATGATTGCCTGCCTATGGAAAATGGAAATTTCAGGAAGAGGAATTTCCTTGTTTTCGTGATGGTTTCATTGGTAAATGGATATGGAGATCTATAAGCGAAAAATATGATCTTGATTGAGAAGTATTTCCTGTGGTATACAGGACATATCAGCCTGGTTGGAGCTCTTTCTTAACATAAGAGTTTGTCATTTGTCTTTGGAAGCATATTTGGAAAGCTTAGGATGTTTTCAATCAAGATATCATTGTTGGCTGATTAGGTGTCTCCAGTGGGATTTGATATATATTTTTGGGTAGGTCATAGAGCAAGCTCCTCCAAATAGCTGTGTTTCCTATGTTAGTTATGCTTCAGCTACAAGAGTGCTGAATTGTTTGGTGTCCTAGATTGATCAGCTTGGGTCGCAATTAGCATTCAGTGGAAGGATTGCTGTGTTTGATGCCTCTTTTAAATTCAGGTTTGCAGAGACTGTTGGAAAAGTGGTTAGGAGTAACTGCAATTCAGGTACTTCTGCTATTTCATCTTTCTACAAGCGGCTAAACGTGGTGGATGATTTCGGTTTTGCTTGGAAGCTGGTTTTAAAATCTAAGGGATGCTATGTTAGACTCCAGGCTCAAGAGTGAGAGACAAGTGCATGGCTTACAATCTTAAACCCGCCAAATCCTAGACTTGCAGCACTCCATTTTCCTTGATTTTCTGTGGCAACCTCTTGTCTTTTTTTAGGCTAATAATTTATTCTTTATTAAGTTCTTTGTTTTTGTTTTTCAGTTTTCCTTATAGTGTAGTAACTTACAGCTTGATTCTGTCTTTTGGGGTACTTTCAAACTATGAAGGCTGAGGGTATGCTTTTGTAATCGGTGATGCCCTCTTGGTGGTGTTTTGGGAAAAGATGCTTCCTTTCTTATCAACCTAATTAAATAAACAATGGATAATTGCTTGAATTCTCTCAAACTACTGGCTTGGATTTTATGATTTGGCAGTAAAAATTCCACCATTGTACTTTCTATGGTGAGATGGTTGAGATTATATAAAGCTCCCTCCTTAAGGTTAACATTTCATCTGTTTCCCTCTCTCTCTCTCTCTCTCTCCTTCTCCTCTAGATGTCATATTAAAGTTTTAAGTATCAACTTTTGTAAATATGATGCAATATTCTTGCCATGCGTCTGGGATTTTCTAAGTGCACTGGATTTATCTATATTGCTCAAGAAATATCACAATCGTTCTCTATTATCTTACGTGTACGTTGCTTTTATGCAGGCATTGGCTGCTGCATCAAAAACTGTTGATTGCATGAAAATTGTCCACCATTTCCAGGCATCTTTTCTTCTTGTTGGGGATTATGACAGTAAGTTCATTTCACTAGGTGTATTGAGCATGAATGATATTGTCACATTGACATTTCTCCTGCCTGCAGCCCCCCTCTCCAAAATATATAACTTCATAGCCATTTACCTATAACCTATCTTCTTGTGACCAGCTGTTGGTCTGAGTCCCTTTGTAGCAATTCTGTGATTGCACTGCAAAATGAAATCCTCATTTGCAATTAATGGGTGTGTTGGGGTCACTCCCATGTGGGAAAATGCAAGAGTTGCATTTCCGGAACAAGCATTGACCGGTCAACATTATGTTGACCGACTGAGAAAAGAATCTGGTCAACATGCTGTTGACCAACTAAGGTTGCGCAAAGTAATTGAGGACTAGGACTTTGCGCGGATATTGTCCACAAGCTTGTGCAGCATAGTTCCGATGACTTTGATGAATGCCCGAAGACTCTGATGAAGGCATAGTGCAGATTTGGCACTTGCACAAGAATGACTTCAAGTGGACGGCCAGCCGGTCAACTTTCCGTTGACCGGCTGAGATAAGAAAGTTGACCGGTTAACAAATCCGGTCAATAGAAAGTTGACTGGTTGAGATAAGAAACCGGTCAACGGGACGTTGACCGGTTGTGAGGAGAAGTCAGTCAATGGATGTTTGACCATCCACAAGAGAAGTTATGTGGCCCAAGAGCGCACGTGAAAGCCGACTCAGAAGATTGACTGGGCATGAGAGATTTCTGGAGAATATGCGCAATCTCTGCAGAGTGAGTGCCGTTTCTGCAAAGCACGATGTTTTGTAGGGCAGAGACATTGCAGAGCTATACGTACGCCAGGTGGTTGCCTGTACGTGCAACCTCCATGCTGGATAGGCAGTTGTGCAACGAGCTTGTATATATGTATTGAGTTTTGTGATATGAAGTGTGAGAGAAGATTTTGTGCGTGTAAGTTTCTAAGTGTGAGAGTGTGAAGAGAGAATACTGTGAGCGATTTGTGCTCTTGCTCTCTATTCTCTTCTCTTATAGTTCGTGTAACCGAGAGGGTTTGTGTAACTGTGAAACTTACATAGTGGACTTGTTGGTGGATTGTGTGTCTCATAGTTTTTTCCTTATTTTAGAAGGATTTTCTACGTAAAACAGTGGTGTTCTTCTTCTCCCCCTTATTTCTTCTACTCTGTTGCTAGGCCAGTGTCAGAAGCTTGCCTTCCTGTCAGATACTAGCTTGAAGCAAATATAAAATCTACATTGAAGTTTGAGGAGACAACTCACAACATAGATGAGCTTGCCTTGTACTCAATTCTGAGCGAAATGGAGGTACTGTAACACTAGATGTGTTCAAGAAAACCAAGATCCTTTCCCTCTTAAAAAAGAGACAAGGAGGCTACTTTGAAAGATTAGTCTTGAAACTTCCTGTTTTGGTTTTTGTGCACAAAATGGTGGCTCAAACCCAAGATCTTGTTCCAAGACATACATATGAAGTTATCCTCAATTCCTAATTCCTTTGAACTCTCTAGCTTCACTTTCAATCCTCCTTTACCTTTTGAATCACATCCTGGCCAGAAGGCCTCTCTTTTCTGAACATAGATTCAATTGTCTCCTGCCAAATTGAAATGCTCTAGGAGCCAGAATCGCTTTTTCAATATGTTCAATCTCACTAATGGATTTCATGAGCCAAGCTAAGTTCTGTGCAAGCTTGTCTTCCAAACTTCAAGTTGATGCAGTATTTTTTTCCTGTTCTCTTTGAGTAATCCACAGATTCCTTCTAGCCCCGGTAACTGATGGTCAAAAAATCTGCAGATCCATCGAATAAATCCACCTCAAAAGGATTAGTCATGATCTGCATATCTTCTTGAAATTCATCATCCATCCTATTGCATCTGAGCAACTGATAGAGAAAGTAACATTTGCAGAATTTATGTCCATTTTAACACTTTCTCAAAGTCAGCAGTGTTATTCCAAGGATTTGTCATTACTTAAATGCTGCAAGTTATTGGCATCATTGCTGTCAACTCTCTTTGATGCTTAGCTGTAACTGGCTTTGATTTTCAAAGCAAGGAAGTCCATCCACACTGTTAAGAAGCAGTGGATTTGCTGGTCTGATTTACTCATAGGAATAGCTGCAATCACTCTTGCTGCCAAATCTTACATAACTCCCTTTTCCCCTCCCTGGAGTGTTGACAAAATACCATTCGTTGCCACTTTTAAGAACTTTGTTGTATTTTTATGCTTCATTTCCTAGAATGTGACCCATAGAGGCTAAATGATGAAAGTTCTTTTTGAGTTTTTCTTTGGGCAATTGAACTTCCTTATGTTTCACGAGGCTAGTGGATGAGGTCTCATCCTATAATATCACAACTCTCTAGATAATGGACTTGAGAGCATAGCTTCAATAGGATACCCTAACACACTTCAACGTGGATATTTTAGCAGACATTCAATCTTTGTATAGGATTGGTTTCATGAGAAATGTCTTGCTCAAACACCTGACTACTAACCCATTGAATGATTTGACCTGCAGAGTCACCATTTGTCATTTAGTTTTCAGATGATTTATTGTCAAAAGAGCTTGATTCCTCATCTAAAGATAGTATCACTTTACTATATAATGAAATGAAAAAACAATGCTATGCTTAGCCAAGAGACTTGATGCAACTGGTAGAATTGTCACTATGTGATTTGGAGGTGTTTGGCCTGTCGGATACCATTTTCCCAACAAATGGTATCAGAGACGTGGTTCTTTGGCTAGTGTTAAACTCTGTTGAACGCTGTTGATGGAGGTGAGAAGCAAGATGATTTGCTCGAACAACGCTAATTATGACACTTGGCATAGCAAGATATCAGACTTGTTTGTCAAGTCTATGTGTCTTCCGGTGTTTGCCACTTAAAAGCCTAAGTCAAAATCGGAAGAGGAATGGACGTTAGAGAACATGCAGGTGTGTGGTTATATACGGTAATTTGTAGATGGTAAAGTGTATAATCACATTAGGAGCGAAACAAATGCCAAGGTGTTGTGGAAAAAGTTAGAGAAGTTCTATGCCTCCAAAACTGGCAACAACAAGATTTACCGCCTGATGAAGTTAATGCAGGTTCGATACAAGGATGACTTGTCCATTGCGGATCACTTTAACAAATTTCAAGAATGTGTAGAGCGGTTGAGTGGCATGGATATTAAATTCTAGGACGAAGTGCTAGGTTTGTGGCTCCTAGCAACCCTGCTTAACTCATGGGAGGTGATGCGAATTATCATTGCTAACACAGCTCCAAATGGCATCGTGACGTCGGAGATAGCCAAATGAGCTGTGTTGAACTAGGAAATGAGACGGCGATTACAAGGGACTTCCATCTCTCAGCACTCTGAGGTACTTGTGATTAAGTCACGGGGAAGGAGCAAAGGCCGTAATCCAAAGTTTGGAGAAAAGGGTCGGAGTAAGTCTCGGTTAAGGTTTCAAAATATGGAGTGTCATTACTGTGGGAAGAAGGACCATATTAAAAAAGTATTGTTATAAGTGGAAGCGTGAAAATGCAGAAAAGGAGAAAGGTGAAAAGAGACGAGGTGAGGAAAAGACCTCGATCTCTATTGTTATAGGAGGTGATCTCCTTTTGACCTGTAAAGTTGGCGACATTGTAAATTTGGCCAAATAGGAGACTGACTGGGTGGTGGATTCTGGTGTATCCATCCATGTCACATCTCGGAGAGGGCTCTTTACATCTTATACTCCAAGCGACTTTGGAGTGTTGAAAATGAGAAATATAGAGATATCTAGAGTTGTTGGTTGTGGTGACGTGTCTCTCGTCATCAACAATGGAACTCAACTGCTGTTAAGGGATGTACGACACGTTCCTGATATTCGGATGAACATTATCTTAGCTAGAAGACTTGATGATGCTGGTTTTTGTAACGTATTCAGTAATGGGGCTTATAAACTAACCAGAGGGTCTCTGGTAGTTGCCCAAGGGAGAAAGACGTCTAGTCTTTATATGTTGCAGGCCTCTGCTGAAGCAGGAGAGGTCAACGCTGCCAGCAGTATGGAGTCCTCGGACTTGTGGCATTGGAGGTTGGGCCACATGAGTGAGAAAGGAATGAGTCATCTGGCTAGGAAGGGTCTCATCCTAGGAGTGAAGTAGGACGGATTGAAAGTTTTCTCTCACTGTATGGTGGGGAAGCAGAGGAGAGTCTCCTTTCGAGGAGACTCATCCTTCAAAAAGTCTGAGTTGTTTGAGCTTGTTCACACCGTTGTTTGCGGACCATTTAAGGAAAAGTCATTTGGAGGAGCTCAATATTTTGTCTCGTATATTGATGACTGCTCGAGGAAGTTGTGGGTATTCCCACTTAAATCTAAGGATTAGGTCTCCGGAGTATGGGTAATTTCTTGCTCTAGTTAAATGTGAGATGGGGAAGAAGCTAAAAACCATCAAGAGTGACACTAGCGGAGAATATATTGGGGCGTTTGATATTTACTGTAGGTCACATGGTATACGACATCAAAAAACGTCACCAAAGACGCCGCAATTAAATGACGTGGCCAAGCAGATGAACCATAAATTGATGGAGAGGGTCAGGTGCCTCCTGTCTGAAGCAAAACTCCCTGGACTTTTTTGGGCTGAAACTCTGAAGATGGCGACCTATGTTATCAATAGGTCGCCGAGTAAGCCACTGAATGTTGACGTTCCGGAGAAGATGTGGACCGGAAAGGAGCTTTCCTATAATCAGCTTCGGACATTTGGTTGTAGGGCCTTTGTTTATGTCTCGAAGGATGAGAAAACCAAGCTTGAGCCAAAGACGAAGTAATACGTCTTTCTAATAGGCTTTATGACCCAATTGAGAAAAAGCTTGTCCGATCAAGAGATGTGGTCTTTGTCGAAGAAGAGACCATTGAGGACATGAGAAAAGAGAAGAAGGCATTATTTGAAGCAAGTCAGACAGACACTAATACCGATGTTGTCTGACTGACACATTGTAAGGACGACACTCCAGGAGTGGTCGAGGAGAATAATGAAGCAGGTGCGGTGCCTGATGAAAATGAGGATGATGTTACTCCTCAACCGGCCGAAGAGGTTGTTGTCCGCCGGTCTACAATGGACGGGGGACTGTTCGTCTGCTTGTCATCCAGTGAATACGTCCTACTCACTAATGCAGGTGAGCCTGAAGATTTTGATGAGGCTGTGAATGATGAGTATAAAGAAAAATTGTTGGAAGCAACGAAGGATGAGTTGACTTCATTGCATGAAAACCATACTTTCGATTTGGCTGAACTGTCTAAGGGGAAGAGAGCTCTAAGGAATAAATGAGTCTTCCGATTGAAGACAGATGAGAACACCATGCACTCGAGGTACAGGGCGCGGCTGGTGGTAAAATACTTTAATCAGTGCAAAGGGGTGGATTTGGTGAAAATATCTTCCGTTCGAATTATGCTTTGCTCGGTAGCTATTCTGGATTTGGAAGTAGAGCAACTAGACATCCGGATAGCATTTCTCCGTGGTGACCTTGAGGAGGAAATTTACATGGAGCAATCGGAGGGGTTAGGAAGGATTGATATGTCACCTGAAGAAAAGTTTGTACTGATTAAAACAGGCTCCACGATAATGGTATAGGAAGTTTGAGTCTCTTATGATTGATCAAGGCTATCAGAAAACTACTTCCAACCATTGCGTATTTATTCAAAGGTTTTCGGAAGATGACTTTGTTGTCCTTTTCCTCTATATGGACGATATGTTGATCGTCGGACAGAATGGTGCTTGGATTAAGAAGCTGAAGAAGCAGATGAGACAGTCATTTGCCATGAAGGACTTGGGGCTGGTGATGCAGATTCTGGAGATCAAAATATTTCGTAACCGGAAGAACAAAAAGCTTTGGCTGTCCTAAGAAAATTACATTGAGAAAGTGCTCCAATGATTCAAGATAGAAAAGTCCAAGCCAGTGAGCACCCCATTGGCTAATCATTTTAGGCTGAGCAGCTGGCAGTGTCCGTCCTCGGACATTGAGAAGGCTACAATGAGAAGTGTGCCCTACTAATCAGCAGTAGAGAGTCTCATGTATGCCATGGTGTGCACGAGGCCAGATATTGCATACTTGGTCAGCACTATCTGTAGATTTCTCAAACCCTAGGAAGAAGTACTCGTCTGCTGTGAAGTGGATTTTGAGATATCTTTGGGGGACTTCAAGGATGTGTCTGTGTTTTGGAGGAGAGAAGCTTTAGTTGATTAGCTACACAGATGCAGATATGGCCGAAAACATTGACTCTCAAAAATCCACTTTGGGGTACTTGGCCAAGTTTGCCGGAGGGGCAGTTTCCTTGCAATCTAAGTTGCAGAAGTGCGTTGCTCTTTCCACTACGGAGGCGGAGTTCATTACAGTCACTGAAGCCAGCAAGGAGATGTTATGAATGAAAAAGTTCATCCAAGAGTTGGACTTGAAGTAGGAGAAGTATATGATACTCTGTGACAGCTAAAGTGCTATACATCTATGTAAGAACTCCTCATTCCATTCAAGATCGAAATATATTAATGTTCGATATCATTGGGTGAGAGATGTTATTGATGAAGGACGACTGTTAGTAGAGAAGGTCCGGATAGATGAAAATATGTCAGATATGATGACCAAAATATTACCTAAAGGAAAGTTTGAAACTTGCTGTGACATTGCTGGTCTGACTGATTCAGTTCCCACACGGTCGTGAGGGAAAGTTTGTTGGGGTCACTCCCATGTGAGAAAATGCAGGAGTGACATTTCTGGAGCAAGTATTGACCGGTCAACATTATGTTGATTGGCTGAGAAAAGAATCCAGTCAACATGTTGACCGGCTAAGGTTGCACAAAGTAATTGTGGACAAGGACTTTGGGAGGATATTGTTCGTGGACTTGTGTAGCATAGTTCCGATGACTTTGATGAATGCCCAAGGACTCTAATGAAGGCATAGTGTAGCTTTGGCACCTACATAGGAATGACTTTAGGTGGGCGGCCAGCCGGTCAACAGAAAGTTGATAGGTTGAGATAAGAAACCGGCCAACAGAAAGTTGACTGGCTGAGATGAGAAACTGATCAACGGGACGTTAACCGGCTTTGAGGAGAAGTCGGTCAATGGATGTTTGACCATCCACAAGAGAAGCTATATGGCCTGAGAGCGCATGTGGAAGCCAGTTCAAAAGATTGATTGGGCATGAGAGATTTCTGGAGAATATGCGCAATCTATGTAGAGTGGGCACTGTTTCTGCAGAGCACAATGTTTTGCAGGGCAGAGCCGTTGTAGAGCTGTACGTACGCCAGGTGGTTGCCTGTACGTGCAACCTCCATGCTGGCTAGGTGGTTGTGCAAATAGCCTGTACATATGTATTAAGTTCTGTGATATGAAGTGTGTGATAAGATTTTATGCGTGTAAGTTTTTAAGTGTGAGAGTATGAATAGAGAACACTGTGAGCGATTTGTGCTCTTGCTCTCTATTCTCTTCTCCTGTGATTTGTGTAACCGAGAGGGTTTGTGTAACTGTGAAACTTATATAGTGGATTTACTGGTGGATTGTGTGTCCCGTGATTTTTCTCTTATTTCAGAAAGGTTTTCTACATAAAACAATGGTGTTCTTCTTCTCTCCCTTATTTCTTCTACTTTGCTGCTTGTTCCTATTTGGTCAGTTGGACGCCATTTTTCTAACAGGGTGTGCTATTATTAAGAAAATAAATATTAATTGGTTCGTGTCTGTTTGAAATCTACATCTTGAAGTACTTAGAAGTCACTTCTTGAGGCATTCTCTGCCTGCCTGTTGTTTACGAGTGAACATGCCGGTGGCCATTATGATGCAGTACAGAAATCTGACAGAAATAGTGTATGATGTAGTTGTTCTGGATAATTTTGAGTTATTATAATAATTGAAAGGAAATATTCAAAGGGATCCAATTTGACACATCACTCAACAAAATGAAAATCAAACCAAGGTGATATTTTGTAATCCCTGTGCCATAAAAAAGAAATTTCCAAAAAGCAAAATAAGATAAATGATGTTGCTTGAGTGGTTAGAGTGCTATTGCAAACTTAATAGCTGAACATCAATCTTAGTTATTACCTTATATTGAATACTACTAAACTCAGCAATGAATCCCCAGTTTGAACCATTATGCTATGCTCCTTGGACTGAATTACAGTGTTAGACCGTATGCGTCAATGTATGACGGTTCTTTATTATCCAAATTTTTATTAGTTCTTTTATATTTGCTGAGCCTAATTGTCATCATGTTGAGTGACTGACATAGTGCCTGAGGTTTAAGTGAAAGTTCGAAGTAACTATGCCATTATGGACTTGATCTGACTGAAATCAACAGGCTTTCAACTGATTATTTGGTAGATGCCCTGGGATTTTTTTTTTTTTGTGAAATTAGAGGGAGGAAGAGTTCTTTATTATAGGGTTAGCCAAGGACCTTTCTGTGAGTTCGTAATAATGAAAGTTAGGTGGTCCAACTCATCCAGAATTTACTAATGGTGCAACATTTTGTTTTTGGAATTAAGGCTGAGAACTAAGTGCGAACCACCCTAGCAATCCCCCAATATTTTAGATATAAGGAGCTATGTGCGAAGAAATCAACCAAAAATGACCTAATTTGGAAAAATGAGGTGCAGTAAGGAGGTAGCTAGCCTGCTGCTGTCAGTGAAGAACTCTGCTACAGCCTTTATTTTGACTAATTACTGGATAGCAGGTCAGCATGACCAAACATCTTGCTAACTTCCAACGGATGTTTGCAGCTATAGCAGCAACAGTAAAACAATTTAATTCACTTTTTAGGTTACAAATAGTAGCTCAATGTTTTTCTTGTAAAATTTGCAGTTCCAATTATATATGAGGTTCGCCGCATACGTGATGGAAAGAGTTTTGCCAGCCGTGGAGTAGATGCTATACAGAAAGGAAATGTCGTATTTACTTTGCTCGCGTCATTCCATGTAATACTTGGTTTCCTTATACAGCATTCATAAATACTACAAAATGTAAATGTAATCATAGGTCAATTGCTTCTTTCTGTTGGCTAATGTGCTTCATTTTCTTGGTCATTCATGTAGTTCCATTTGAGGACTAAATCTTTTGCTTCCATCTAGTACAAGAATTATAATTGTTCTATATAAGCAAATATACAATTGCTTTTGTTTTGTTTGTTCAATACCGTGCTTTACTTCTCTATTTCCTTTTATCTTTTTTGAGAGAAAAGCACTTTGTTTTTCATTGTATGTAATCCAATCATCCATATTTGCACTAGAAGATGGTGGTTGGTGCAACGACCAAGTTGCATTGTTGTGATGTGGAAGCAACAAGTTCAAACCACAGAAACATCATCTCAGAAATCTACGAAAATCACTGCATAAATCTAATCCCTGACTCCATAATGTTGGAGTTTCGTTAACTATGCCACCTTTTTCATCCATTTTTGTGTTAGAAATCCCTGTTCAACTGTCATCTCTTTATGGTGTTCTGTTATTCTAACCTAAAGTTTGACCCACCCTTGTAAATTTGCTGTTGTGAAATCCCTATTTCTGAACCATCTATGGTAAAATGATAATCTCTACTGTTTGCATTATAGGAGTAGGGATGACTATAGAGTGTTGAGCTTGAGCAGGCATTTAAGACTTCAGCATTTTAAAATTACTGAGAAAGCATTAGGTTTATATATAAACATGAAGAGAAATTTCTGAATGTGGGCCTTATTGGACTGGTGAGATTGCCCCATTTCTAACTTGGAGCTCACAGGTTTAACTAATGAAACCTCCTCTGCAAAGCATGGTAATATTGCGTATATCAGACTTTCTCCAAACTCCAAGATGTGGGACCATTTCGTCAAGTTAAAAAACTTTTTTGTGGTTTATTTGGGTTCTGGAATTTTCACAAGACTTGCACAAAAAGCCCGATGAGAGGGAGGTATCAGATGCATTTGAAACAAGTGGGTCTATTTTTTTGTTCTCCTTTGAGTCAAAACAACATATGACAAATCAAAATGATTATTTTGAATTGTTATACATGTGAGTCATGGTGGATCTGATTTAAATTTTGTTGCCTCACTGAGCTTAATAATTAACAATTCCAGATGATCTGGTAGGTACATATTACAATATAGTTAAACTCCACTTCTGCTGTGACAGCAGATGAGCAGAATAAATGCACATCATGTTCTATATGCTCACTTAAGTTATTTAATTCTGCAGAAAGAAGAAAACGGGTTTGAACACCAGGAAACAGTAATGCCTACAGTACCTTCTCCAGATACAGTAAGCTATATAAGGTTTTCTTTAGCTTGTAAAGATTTTGCAGTGGCTGTATGAATCATGGGCTTCATCCTTGTCAGCTTCTGTCGATGGAAGAACTGTATGAAAGGCGTATTATAGATCCTCGTCTTCCCAGGTACCCAAACACATTATGATCAATTGCCAATGTTATAAATTCTGCAGTAGATTTATGTTCATTCATTTATGCTGCCCCTTTCTTGTACCCTATTTGATCAAGTGCAAAGATTTCAGTGCTCTATCTTGGTACTGTCTTATCTGCTTTGTAGTTGATAACTGCAACTTAGGTGATGCATGTCCCATCTATATGAGGTGATATTTTGGATGGCATTGCTGTTGTAAAAAAGTTTGAATTAATTACACTTGGGGGAAAAAATAGAACTCTTGATTTATTGTCATAATTTGGGTTGTTGATCAGTGATACAAAAGAGCTGGTGAAGGCCATAGGGTGCTTTATTCTCTGTCCTTATGGGTTTCACCAGCTCTTTTGTATCACTGATCAACAACCCAAATTATGACAATAAATCAAGAGTTCTATTTTTTCCCCCAAGTGTAATTAATTCAAACTTTTTTACANGAGGGGGTATTAGGGGGTATTTTACAGTGCTTGATCTGTTCACTTTGTCGTTTTGTTAGTTAAAGTTCTAGCTAAACAAAAAGAGTTTCTTAATGATTTATCATATGTTAATCTAGTCTAATCTATTTAAGGAATAGATGAAAATAAACAAAGCAATTTCGTGTCTTTTTATATCTGCTCACTGTTTCTTTTTAAGTTTTAGTCGTTCATAAGCAAATGATAGATACACACAAGTGAGCAAGTGAATTATTGATGACAAAGGTCTTATGTAACACGTGGAGTAGGCCACTAGCCCAACGTGTAGCCTTTTTGGGCCTGTTGTCCTCCCCCTCCCTTGTGCCTAAGAAAAGAGAAAAAGTCTTGTTACTAGTGGTAAGCCCACTCCGAACTGTATTCATTGAACTTTTGTTCCCTATGTTTTCTATGTGGGACAAGTTGTCAAAGTCTCCCCCACTCAAAGCATGTTGACGGACAAGATCCTCTCAGCTGATATGAGGTACTAAAGTCGACTCAGGTAAGTTCTAGAGTCAGCTCCCACCCACTATCACGCATGACATAGACCTGATCCATGTACTTCTGGTTAGATTTGGCTTTGATATTCATTATAGCACTCTGAGAAGGCCACTGGCCAATCCACTAACTCTGTTGGGCTCTGTGTCCTCTCACATTAGCCCAAGAAAGGGAAGTGTTCTTATTGTTAGTAGACACCCATTCAAATCCTCGTAAACTGAAGACAAACTCCCCAAAATCCTGATTTGGAATTTTAAGGTGTTACAATCTCCCTTCTCAGATACGCAACATCTTGGTCAGAGCTCATCCTAATGGATCCAAGAATTTCCAGCAGGCTGATAGTGTGATTTGGGACAAATGACATAGCGTAAAATGAACAAACACCTCACAAGGCCTTGGAAATATAATTGAAAGCCTGCAATTGACCACAACATGGACCCACCCAAGTCCATTGTGATGTCACCTGTAACGCCCAGGGCAAACTATTTGCCCATTTACTAAGCTGCCTCAGGCCTTTGGTCCTCACTTAGTCCCAAGAAAAATGAAGAGACAATGCCTAAAATCAAAAGATTGGGTATCATTCAGCCAAAACAATGCACAGAAACTTTTGTAGTTTTTCATGGAACCTAGAAATTATGCTTATTAGCCAATGACAGATACACACTGGCAAGTAAATGAATTCACTTTTTCTTATTGAAGGTAAATTTCTGATAATATTTATCTTAGGGATGTAGATTGAATATAATAAAAAAGCTGGTTTTCATAGAAATAAGAGGAAATGGTTCTTCAAAATATTATTTTCTACCACCCCCTTGTTTTTTGATAGTATATAGAGGTTTTTTTTTTTTTATTATAAAAAAAGATAGTCTGCTGGTTGTTGCCTGATGACTGAGTTTGTCCATTGGTGGATAACCTTTAATCCTCTTCCTGTTAGGTTCTGTTGACACGTATGTTGGTCTATTGAGCATGGGAGAAACCTTATATTTCTTTAAGGGTTGTGTATTTGTGCCACTTTTATTGGCTTTTGATCTCTAGTATCCCTTGTTACTATCTCTTTTCCACTTGTACATTTAGGCTTCCTGTTGGTCAGTGGAGATGGTAAGATGGGTAAGAGGAATTTCTTGGTGGCTGGGGAGTGGTGATGCTAAGAGGGATTGTTTCATATTCTTGGAAGATATTATCAAGCTTCTGTATCAATGGGATCTGTGTTCTGAGAATTTGGCATCTAAGTACATTTATCTTGTTTGGAAGTCATCGTAAGGCTTCCTGTAGAACCAAATTATCAATAGCACAAACTATGGTCTTCAACGGAGTGTAGTATGCTTGAGAAGATTACTGTATTACACGGCTCTTGAAAGTTCATTCCTGGTACTGTCCATTGATATAAAATCAGAGATGGTCTCTGTTTCTTGTGTCCTCTCTATATTATATTTCATTGCTCTGTAGGCTCTCATGTCAGCACAATGCTCCTATCTCTTTTCTCTGTGTTGGAGTTCTTTTGTATTGGGTTTCCTCTTTTTCACGAATCTTAATGGAGGGAATAGAGGAGCACCTTCATTGTTGTTAAGACAGACACATTCTGACGAATCAATAAGATAACAACAGAATAGAGTGAAATGATTTACATGGTTGGTTCAGAGATCTAGATCCTTAGGTGAGGCACATGCACGCATGCACATCGTTGTTTTCTCTGTGAACTATTTGATGGAAATACTTCTCCGCAAACAATTGGATGCAATTGAAACTTTTATGTATGACTTGTTTTAGTTACATGTACCATCTATCGTTTCTGACCAAGAAAATGATACAGGGAAAATTACTGCAAGTATAAACTACTAGCAAGGCAATATACTCCTTGTCTAGAAAGTAGGCCAGTCTGCATTAGCATATTGCTAATTGATGCAATTTTACCTTGTCTTCTTAGCAATAATATTCCTCTCAGTTTGTGAAAATGCTAATTCTCATAAATGTTCTCTTCCTAACTAGTGTTTTTACAGGACCTATCGCAACAAGGTGGCCACGAAAACAGTTGTGCGGTGGCCCATAGAAATACGCTTTTGTGAGCCTAGGCCCTCCACTAATCAGACTAAATCCCCTCCGAGGTCACTTACAGTTCCTAGTAATGCTAGATTTATTTATGACGGGAAGTTTGTAACCGTGATGATAATTCTAAATGCATTTTTTCCCAGTTTGAGATACTGGTTTAGAGCAATAGGAACGCTTTCAGATGACCAGGCTCTGCACAGGTATTCATAATTGTCTGTTTTGGTTAGGTCAATTTGGTTACAAGGTTTCGCACCTATGATGAAATGTTTTAAATTCCTAGTCTTTTTTATGGCATTACATAGCATTATTGTTTCAATGATCACTTCATCATAAAGTATTCTTGTCAAACACTTGACACTTGGGAATCTGTTTGAAATTTGAGCTCTTCAAATCAATGGTAAAATGTACTTTAAGTTATTGGATAATAGATGGAACAGTTATCCACATCTGATACATATCCAAGTCCTGTTAAAATGGACCCAGTGCGTAATTCCTTCATTTAAAACTCAGATTAGGTTGAACTTCATAAGTATACTTATACAATGATTACAAACTCCAATTACTTGTTAATGTGCAAGTACATATACATGCAACCTAGCCAAAAAAAACAACTACATGTAGATGGAAATATGGTCTAGTGCAAGGCAGTTTAGTACACGAGGCTCCAATGTCATAGGGCGAATGGAGAGTCAAACATACACAACCTTACTCCTACTTTACAGATAGGCTGTCCCCGTGGCTTTTACTATGAGTTTAAGTCAAAAAGGCATTACTGTAAAAATTCATGCTTCCCTTTTGCAATCATTTTACCCAAGTTTATATAATGATGTACCACAACTCCATTTTGCATTGGCGATGAAGTATATGATGACGATTTAATCGATCACTACTAGCCATCACCTGACTTTGGATATTTCCATGACTAAACTTACCAGGGCCTAGGAGCTGCCGTTTGTGCAAACCTATCAAACTGCTGGCTCACGTTGTCCCAAATGCTTGGAGACAAGTTGCTGGAAAGGATGTAATCAATTCATCTTAAATGTCCCAAATTTTTCCCATATTTGATATGGGATGTGATCACTGGAAATCCTGACATCTTGGTCCAGGACCATGGAATCCTTTCCACTAGACCCTGCCCTCTAGCTGTAAGAAGCTTTTGGAATCATTCCTATAGAAACCAAAAGTTTGAACCGGCTTTTTCTTTCATAGTCAACAAGCTTGATTTCTAGTTTATTCGGCTGACTGCCTGAAATCAAAATCTCCTTTTCGGTTATATTGGGTTCTCAATGCTAAATGTGGCTCACATGGGTCCCGATTCATTGTTTTAAACGCAATATAGAACTCGGTCTTGCAAATTGAGTAAGCTGCATGTTTTTGGTTGGTCAACACCATTTGTCACAAACTAACATAAGACTACTATCTATGTTTCTCTGAGCGCCTTTTGTACTGCTTTCTGGTCATTTCCTGTGAGTTTCTCTGAGTGCAGAGATTGACTTGTGCTATTAGTGTAATTTTAGTTTGTCCCATTTCTTTTGGTTGCCCTATTGAGTAAAAACTCTCCCTCTTACCTCATTCGTCTTTGGCATATTCAACAAAAAAAAGCCAAGATTTTTTACGATGACTGTAATTTTAGAGACATACAATAGCGAATGCCTATGGGGTCACTTTTGTATTTGGAAAATCAATATTGAAAAATGTTTTTACATTTGATGGTTTGGTGTTTTTGTTAGGATGCATTCATTGCACATATTACTATATTTTCACTTGACACCTATTGTAATTTGTAATAATATACGATTTGTTTCTGTTCAAATGATTATCATATGTCTCTCTTAATTAAATAATAATAATAATGCATACAATACAAGGACTAATTAGTTATTACAGCACCAAGCATACAAATGTTGTCATTTGTGAGTTCTTACAATGCAATTAGATTAGCAACTTTCTCATTATTTAAACTTTCTTTTACCAATATTGCAGATGCGTAGTAGCATATGCTTCAGATATGTTGTTTATTGATGTAAGTTCGAACCCTCACCGGAGAAGGGGTTTGAAGATCAGTTCTCTCAGTCTAAATCACTCGTATGTTCCTGAGTTCTTTTGATATTTATTTTTTTCTTTAGAACATAAAAGAGCTGATGGAAATGCCTTTCGTCTTCAATTATGTGTTGGTGCCTCAGATACCTTGTGTTGGAACCTAGGGCAATATACCCAATATTTGTATATATAAGATCATTTTTGTCTTCCATACTCTGATCCACAATATATATATATATATCTGTGTGTGTGTGTGTGCACGCACGCGTGATACCAATATATGTCATTTAGTACTGTGAGTACTGATATATCCATAACCTATACTAATATTAATATAGATATTTTCATTCATGATTCAGATACAATATGATTTTACCCCTATTGATAAATTTTATCTCAACAAGTTTAAAAATACACGGTAGATTTGATAGTTGACGAGGTGGCCCCGCTAACTTCTTTTTGGGTCTCGGTTTTCTTTTCATCAGGATGTGGTTCCACAGGCATTTGAAAGCTGATGACTGGATTTTGTTTGTGGTAAGCACAAGAATTATTTGTAATATCTATGTATGTTTCGACCAAGAATTATTTCTGATCTTTTGATGCACCCGAAACCGAATGCAGATTGATAGTCCATCCGCCTATGATTCACGCAGCTTATGTTTAGGTCAAATGTTCAATGCAAATGGCGAGGTAACGACACTCATGAATTTGTGTAGCCGTCCCCATTAAAATTCCTCTGTCCCCCTTTGGCACTATTAAGCCGTTTGATCGACATTACTCTATCCCCTGGCAGCTCGTTGCATCACTGGCTCAAGAGGGTCTGCTTCGGGAGGCTGGAAGGCCGAAGCAAGCCATTCGTGCTAAGTACTAAGCATGCAAGTGAAGCGTGATCGTGTTGCCCCGGTTCGATTTAGCTGCTCTGAACTTGGAGACTTTGGTATAAAGATCAGAAATTTATGGACATCCTATAAATATTATCTGGGTATCATTTAATGATGTGATATTCCATTCATTTATCCATGTAAGTTGGATGATAAACTGATGAAAGAATAGATGATCAAGGTCTTATTGGAATAAATGGAATCTGAAGGGTGGAGCTGTGGGCATAGTTCTGAATTGCAGTGTTGTGGTGCGTATTGTTTGATAATAATGTAGAACGGTGGTCGCAATTTTGTGGCCGTAGTGAACATTGTAGCTCGTATTTAAATGTCTTGTTGGCCGGATTATATATTATTT
>JAODPA010087754.1:0-19643 GCA_025585075.1 Nepenthes mirabilis
TTCATTTATAGGATTATATGTAGACGACCTACATTTGAGTCACGAGTAGAAGTTTATGGTATTTGGTTGTGTAAAAATATATATGACCTAGTTTTTAATTGTCTGTTCATTTAGTTGATAAGGCCTCTGGTCTTGGTCCCTAAAAAAATGAGAATTGACTATGTTTTTAATGGCTAAGATTCAGAAGAAATATGATAAGAATAAGATAAGAAATTTAAAAATACATTATATTAATTTTCTTTGCAAGTTCATGTCTTTACATCCAATTAAGTTCTATATTCCTTTCGATATATTTTAAGTATAAAATGTACATATTCATTTACATATTATGTCCCTTACCGAACTCTTGATTTACTTTATTACTGTTTTACTAACTCTTCAGAAGAGATATACGAGTTATTACTAGATAAACAGGAGTGGTGATCAGGAGTGTTCGTAAAATTTTAGTTTAGAAGTTCATGAATATTTTATATTGGTTAATATTTTCGGACAACGTTTAATATATCTATATACTGTATTTTAGTTTAATTTTAATTTGACAATGGTATATGATGAATTTGGATTTCGGACAGCGTCTAAATGTCTCAAGCGTTGTGTTATGGTATCGGATATCAATTAATGTATCATCTAAATTGCAGTAGCTTATGATTAGATTAGAAGATTTATTTAGTTCATGTTTTAAATCTCAATAGTAGGTTGTATTTAGTTAAAGATCACTGTGGTCTTATATATTAATTTAGATGTCATTTATCTATTGTTGGATAACAGTTTAGCTGAGTCGGTAATTGACGTTTCATCGGTCAAGTTATAAATGTTTATTTTGCTTCCATAGATTATATTTGGTTGGTATTTGTATTTAATAATGTATCATCCTTTATATAAGGTCAGACATCGTATTATTTGGGTCGGTATCGGAGCCACTCGTGACGTGGCAATTGATTTGGGTCCTACAATAAATACTAATTTTTCTATTTTGCAGTCGATCGTGATAGTGATATAGAGTTCACATCCAATGAATTATTTAGAGGATAATCGAATAATTAATAAAAATGATTAAGAGTTAATTCGGGATCAAATCTTAGGACATAACAGCAACGGTCCACGGTGCGACTACTTGAGCATAAGACAAATGTGACGACGTGGTCAGCCCAGGCGGGTCAACCTAAAACCAACCAACACGGAACAGGCAAATAGGGCTAACCCGTGGAAGGCCCTCTAGGTTAGCAGCGAAAGCCTATGCATCTTAGTGTAAACACACAGATAACATTTACTATAATCACCTTGATAACTCAGTAAATATTCCCAAATATAGCCCATGATTATGCATTGCCCTTAGACGGCAGTTACGACTTAGAAAATCTCTCTGGGAAAAAAATTATTATGAAGCGACCTCCATAATCGCCCCGACAAAGGAAAAAAATGTTTCCAAATAGTCACAATTACCATAATCGACCCCCGTGATCATCAGGACAGTTGGGCTAGTTTGCCTGGGTAGCTGTCACCAGCCGTGAGATTAAAAGATAATTGAATTACCCCTTACTTTACAAATACCCATTCTTCACAGTGAGAAGGGAGGGATCATCCTCGCAATTGAGCATTAGAGTAATTAATCCGCACTTGTTGAACAAACTCTCACATTCCAATGCCTAATGAACATGCAACCGAGCGAAGCCACTCCTTTGCGAGTGCGCACCCTCTTAGAAGTTGCTCCCAATCGAGTATACTTTTCGGAGCCCTGTCCTCTAGTCTACTCTTAATCCCCATATACCCATATATTCACGCACATTGCATCTCTATTTTTTTTATTCGTAAAAAGATAATTAATTTGAGTATTAAATGATATATTAAAGAGTAAGTGACATCTGTTGCGTTCCGGTTCCACGGGGCCGAGATGCAGAGGCTGGCGAGGGCCAACTGGTCCGTGGACACCAGGCAACACAAGTGTGTGAGGTGTTGGATGTTAGAGAAAAATTGAGACCGGATCTTTTACGTGGAAAACCTCCTTGTGAATGGGGAGGAAAAACCACGAGACGCTAGGCCTGTTTAAATGCTTCACTATATGGGTTGAAGTCTCTACAAAGTATAATTGTAAGGGTTAATCCCTTCCTTGTATCTTGTTTTGGTGTCTCTCACGCGAGAGGATTCTCTTGGGAGGGGAGCTTCTATCACTCTCTGTTTTTCTTACAGGGTGGCCTCAGCGAGAGTGAGGGTTTTATCCAGAGGTGGAGGTGTATATGTGGTCCAGTCCCAGTCGAAGTCCCTTTTGAGAGGAGCCTTGCTGAGTATTTAAAGGAGAAGCCAGGCAGTTGGGGAGAAGGCACGTGGCGTCCATCCGATGGTTGAGAAGCTGGTCCACCGACTCCCTTCAATGCTGCTGACGTGTACGGTATGGCATGCGGCTAGCGCCACTGGTAGGCCTGCGCGTGCAGGGTCTGAATGACAGTCTCGATTTGACTATGAGTGCCTTACTGAGACGGTGACTGGCAGTGGCTGCAGGCTTCCTTGGGAACCGGCGAAGCATCCTAGCTGGCATTCCCGGGCATGAACGAGCAGTCCTCGTCCAGTTGTGATGTTCATCGTAAGTTTGTGGGCTCGTGAGAGGAAGTAGCTCTTGGAGGGCATTTTGGGGAAAAGTCTGAGCGTCCCTTATTGGCCTCTTGGACAGTTCTAGGACTCCGCAAGGTTTCTTGGGCTCTCGGCCTGCGTGGGCGGATGGAATCTCTTAGGCTTCCGCCGTTGTCTCACCCCTTGGGGCCATCCGATTTCCTTAAAATATCTCCGGGCCTCTTATCTGGGCCCTTCTTCTGGGCCGTGCTTTTTGGGCCCTCATACCGGGGCCCAACATAGCCTCCATGACAAAGGATCCGAAGTTCTCGGTCGTTTGGCATGAAGTCGCTAGCCTGCTGGAGGAGTCAATCGTCCGAGAGCAGGTGTCCTAGTGGCGAGCACTGTGTTGAACTTGACGGGAGGTCGTCCCCAGACCTTTTTTTGGTTGTCGTTTCGCTTCGCTGTTAGAACATTAAATGTCGTATCCGGCTGATGTGATGCGCTATCAGGCGCCTTGGGAAGGAGAGACCGCCAGGCTCCTGAGGCGAATGGCTGGTTGACGCGTGGCAAGGGTAATGAGTACACCTTTTTGCATCCCAAGGCTTATTTAAACGCCTTTTTGCCCTAATGTTTCATTTTCGCGCCTGCTTTTCGTTCTCTTCCTCGTTCGAGTTTCATTTTCTCCTTTGTTCTTTGGCTTTCATGGCGCATGGAGTGAGGGACATTGCTTCCTCGGTGACACTCGATAGGCTCACAGAGATTTGAGCTCAGTATCAAATCCCTGAGTCCATGGTCATGATGATTCCAGAGCCACATGATAGGGCGTTGTACCCCCCTGACGACTTCATCACCGTTTATGAGGCCCACCTCAAAGGTGGACTACGATTTTCCATTTCGGAGGAGCTCTATGACTTTATGAGGGTGCTTGGGGTGCCTCTTTCCAGGCTTCAGCCGAATGCGATGAGGTATCTGCTGTCATTGTGCGTCTTCTTCCGGTGTCATGAGAGGCTCTTGACTGCTCTTACAGTCAAGGTGATATTTCACTTTACGCAGAACTTTGACTGGATTGTAATGACTCACCGACCGGAATTCTCTTTGCTGTGTGGTAGCAACCTAGACTCCACAAGGCGGTGGAAGGACAAGTTTTTCTTCCTCGGCGTCTACGAGCACTGGGCCATCCCTGTCACGTGGGGGAAGGTGGCCAGCCAGTGTGCTCTGACCCTTCGAGGGAGGACCGGGAGGAAGAGCTTCCATTTGAACAAGCGCAACATCTAGCTGACTACTGATAAATTCAGGGTAGCCAAGTGGGGACCGCGGGATGAGGCTCCCGGCCCAGCTCCTTCCGTAAAGGCCAAGGAGAGACCAAGGATTGGGGGACCCACTGTTGAGCGCTCCTCGAGTGATGACGAGGATTATGATATCGAGGGTGTGAGCGATGATGACGTGGCTGCTCCTCTGCTTACTAGGTCGGGGACTGTCTCTTTCTCTGAGTCCTCGAGGTCTGGGGGTCTCGGCTTCACTTCCACTGCTAATATTTCGGCCGAGCCCTCAAGAGCTGTTGCTCGGATTAGAGAGCTTCCAGGCGCCCAGTCCTCCTGTGATGACGACGATGATGATAATGTTCCTTTGATCAAGAGGATGAGGACCGAAGCCTCTCTTCCCGGGCCCTCGGGATTTGACGGTCTCGCCTTCACTTCCACTGCTAAAATCCCCACTGCACACGTGGAGGTTCTCGCTCAAACCACGGGGCTTTCGGACGTCCAGCCCCCCTGTGATGATTTTGCCCCCGGCGCTCCCGTTGGTGTGCCTGGTGACGTCTCGGATAGGATTGATCACCCTTCCAAGGACATAGGAGGCGGGAGTGCCTCGATAGACTCTGAGAGGGGAACGTCGGCCGGAATGATCCGAGAGGTGGTGGAGGTCATGGATTTGAGTGTTGACGAGTTCGCGCCTTCTGACCCTTCTGAGCGCCCTGTTGTGGTTGAGGTCGAGCGGTTGCCCGAGTTTCTTGGGGACGTTGATTTCGAGGTAGACTTTCCAGCGCCTTTTATAATTGACGAGTCTATATTTGAGGTGGCGCCTGCGGGGCTTAGGAGCGAGCCGCAGGAGTCCAAGTCCCACGTGGAGCGTGGCGTAGGGGGTGACCCTCTCGTTTCTAAGGCAGCTTGTTGCATCATTTCTTCTCTTGCTTTCAACTGTTCATATTTTGATGAACTTTTCTGTTGCAGCTCCAGAGCTTGATTGCCGGTCTTAATGGACTAGTGGGAGTAATCGCTCAATCCCGTCTGGAAATGAGGTCCTCGAGGGCCGCTCATGAAGCTGCACAACGGGCGGAAGCAGAGCTGGCCGAAGCTAAGGAGAAGATCGCTTCTTTGGAGGGTACTGTCAAGGACCTGCGGCTTAGGCAGGGCCTCCTCCAGGATCGGATCCTTCGCCAGGAGGAGAGGCTGAGGACGTCCGTGCAGATTGCCGAGATGGCCCCAGTGTTGGATGGCAAGTTTCGGGACGGTATTCGCATGTGTCGCCGGGTGGGGCGATTGATCCGTCCGCAATTTCCTGTAGCTGTCCTCGATCCCAGGAACGCCAGCGCCTTGAGCGTGGAAGACTTGTACGGCGTCGACAGTAGGCCTTTTCCTGGCCCCCCTCGGACAGGGCCCGATGGTGAACCTCTTACGCCCGAGGAGACAGTTCAGATGGAGCAGACGGGATCTCCAGGAGCCCATGGGACTCAAAGAGGAGGAAGCCAAGTGGCACTCCCTTGACATGCTGCCCCCTTTTTCTCATTTTGTTTTGTCATACTTGTACAGAAAATCATCTTCGTGAATAAGACTTTGTCCTTCTCGCATTAAGGCTTCGGACGTCTCTTTTGTGTCTTGTTCGTATGTGCGTGTCTTTTTCTCGTTTTTTTTTATGGCGCGTCGCACAGCGCCTAACTTCTTCGTTTCGAGTGGGTGACTCCCTTCTGGTGCTCGACCCTTTGCCTTTTGGACTTGGGCACGGAGTCCTCCTGGGGACTTCTAGCTTTTAGCCTTTCGGTTTTATTTTCGTCGCCCGGCCTTTAGGGCCGCTAGGGTTGGCGCCCAAGTTTTGTTGCCTGACCGCTGGGGCCGCTCGGGTTGGCGCCCAAGTTTTGTTGCCTGACCGCTTGGGTCCGACCGCTGGGGCCGCTCGGGTTGGCGCCCAAGTTTTGTTGCCTGACTGTTGGGGCCGCTCGGGTTGACGCCCAAGTTTCGTTGAATGCTGCGAGTTGCTTCACTGTCGAGGAGGGAGCACGAGAACACTTCATGGTAAAGGTAACAAATGCACGTTTTTATTAATGTACATTTTTTCTTACATTGAGTGGTCCCCGGGGCCTTTTCTGTTTCTTCCTCTCTCTCCTTTTTTTTACATCAGTCTGCGCCCATTATGGCCTTGCCCTTCGAGCGGCGTGACTGGTTGCTTCCTACTGCTCCGGGGCCGCGCCCGGGTCGTGGCAAGAAGTGGTCGAGATATCCTTCCATTACCAGCCGCTCGATATCCACTTGGAGCTTTGTGCAATCCTCGGTGTCGTGACCGCGGCTGCAATGGTAATGACAGTACTCCCACTGGTCGCCTCCCTCTGGGTTCTTCAACGCCTTGGGCCATCTTAAGAACTCCTCGTCCCTGATCTGCCTCAGGATGTTGGTGAGGGAGTCAGTGAAGGCCAACGGGCCTGAGTGCCTTTCTCCCCCGAGGACCACCCGTTCAGGCTCATCGTGCCCGGGTGGTCGTTGGGTCTTCTGGTGGGCGTTCGCCCTTCTCCTTCCCTCCCCTGTCCTCGGGGGCAGGGGGCCTTCTACCGGCCGAGTTGCTTCGCCGTCCTTGGGTCCAAAGACAGTCTTCCAGAGCCTCTTGAGCCCCTTCTTTGATGGGGCCGGGCTCATGGACTTCTTTTTGTTGAGGTAATCCCTCAATTCGCCTGGGGCCCGCGCCGACTGCTGTCTTCGGAGCGCCGTTTGGCGCGGGCTTTCGGGGCGTGGGCCCTTAGACTGTTCGCCCGCCTTCTCCTGGAGGTTGCGGACGGCTCTTGTGAGGCTGTCCACCTTCTGCGCCAGCTTGCGCACGCTAGTGCCGGGGCCGCCGCTCACTCTGCCGCCCGACGGGAGACACCCGTCGTAGCGCTCCTCTTCCCGGGTGGACGTGCTGCCTTGTCTGCCGAACATCCTTGGGGCGTTGTTCGTTGTAGGAGAGTGGGAAGTCGTGAGTTTTTTGTTCTTCCTTCCCACAGACGGCGCCAATGTTGCGTTCCGGTTCCACGGGGCCGAGAGATGCAGAGGCTGGCGAGGGCCAACTGGTCCGTGGACACCAGGCAACACAAGTGTGTGAGGTGTTGGATGTTAGAGAAAGATTGAGACCGGATCTTTTACGTGAAAAATCTCCTCGTGAATGGGGAGGAAAAACCACGAGGCGCTAGGCCTGTTTAAATGCTTCACTATATGGGTTGAAGTCTCTACAAAGTACAATTGTGAGGGTTAATCCCTTCCTTGTATCTTGTTTTGGTGTCTCTCACGCGAGAGGATTCTCTTGTGAGGGGAGCTTCTGTCACTCTCCGTTTTTCTTACAGGGTGGTCTCAGCGAGAGTGAGGGTTTTACCCAGAGGTGGAGGTGTAGATGTGGTCCAGTCCCAGTCGAAGTCCCTTTTGAGAGGGACATTGTTGAGTATTTATAGGAGAAGCCAAGCAGTTGGGGAGAAGGCACGTGGTGTCCATCCGATGGTTGAGAAGCTGGTCCACCGACTCCCTTCAATGCTGCTGACGTGTGCGGTATGGCATGCGGCTAGCGCCGCTGGTAGGCCTGCGCGTGCAGGGTCTGAATGATAGTCTCGATTTGACTAGGCGTGCCCTGCTGAGACGGCGACTGGCAGTAGCTGCAGGCTTCCTTGGGAACCGGCGAAACATCCTAGCTGGCATTCCCGGGCATGAACGAGCAGTCCTCGTCCAGTTGTGATGTTCCTTGTGAGTTTTTGGGCTCGTGAGAGGAAGTAGCACTTGGAGGGCCTTCTGGGGAAAAGTCCGAGCGTTCCTTCTTGGCCTCTTGGACTGTTCTAGGACTCCGCAAGGTTTCTTGGGCTCTCGGCCTGCGTGGGTTGATGGAATCTCTTGGGCTTCCGCCGTTGTCTCACCCCTTGGGGCCATCCGATTTCCTTAACATATCTCCAAGCCTCTTATCTGGGCTCTTCTTCTGGGCCGTGCTTTTCGGGCCCTCATACCGGGACCCAACAATATCATTTTTTAATTAATTATTTATTATATTATGTAGAATCTAACTAATTAATGAATGAATGGAGATCAAACCTGTTTTTAGTTTAATTTTTTTTAGAGAGATCAATCGTTATGTGTGAAAAGAAACAACTCGAGCAGCCTAACAATTCGGACCAATGATTGCTTGGTTTTCTAGCGGTTCGACCCTTGTTTTTCCCGGATGCTCGGTTGAGATGTGAACTAATAGAGCTAGTCACGAGCCGATTAAGGCAGTACGTTGTCAGTCTGTCGTCTTGAACAATGGCGTGTCGGATTGCACGCCGCCAGTTTGCCGCCTCGGAAAGTCCAGCCGAATCCTCCCCAATCCAATTCCTCTTCCCTACCCTAAGCCTCCTCCAACCAACTGATTCCCTTCAGTTTCCCTAAATTGCGCTCGACCACTTTCATCCCATGGCCGACCAAACGATTTCTTCCTTATCAACCAGATTATTCGGCCATAACAGACTTTGACCACTTTGTCCAGCCCCAATTTCTATATATGTAGGCCTCTCGCTAGCATTCTTTCAAACGAGAGAGAGAGAGAGGGAAGAGAGCAGTGAGAGTGATGAAAAATCGAAAAAGAAGGAAACGCTGAAGTTTTTACTATTGTTATCAACCGCTACTACTGTTTCCGGAGACGGTGGTGATTGCGAGAGGTGTTAATGGATGCAACTGGGAGCCGTCATTGTCATTACTACTGTTGTTCTGAAGCGATGCTCTATTTTGTGCCGAAATTAAAATCAAGTAAGTGATTTTCTTTGTTTTCTACCTTCAGTTTTTTCCCGTGTTTTATACCTTCAGTTTGCAAATATTCTTCCCTCTAATGTGCATGTGCTACTTTTTCCTCTATAAATCCATTGAGTTTCATGTGGATTATCAATCCACCCATGTCGACTTCCTTCGGCTGAAAAGCAAAGTGCAGTTTTGAATGCAGAGACCAAACGTAAGGCTTACTTAAATTTGCCATCACTTAAAGATAGTCGCAAACAATGGGTTGTAGTGGTTTAATCGGCGTTGGAGAGATTTAACTCGCGTACAACAAGAAGAACAATCGTTATAATCAAAGATGAAGAAGACAAACTGTATCAACACATACAATAAAATGAAATCGACACAAATTTCGCATAGGAATCTTAGTAATACATGCTTGCCTTGTAAATGCTGTGATTGAATGATTTGTTGATAAGATTCCTTGAGAAACCCTCGCTGGAATTGAAGCCACAGTAACGAAATAGGAGGATTTCAAAGCGTAAAATGTAGAGTAGTGAATAATGCTCTTGGCCATGAAAAGGGGTTTCGAGCAAATAAGTTAAATGTGTTTAAATTTTATCTTATTTTATGTTAATTTTACATGGTTTGGATTTTTTTGTATATATGCATGAATTGGTAAAAATTTGATCATAAAGTGAAATGTGAATCACCGTCGGATTGTTCAAGTAGGGAAACCACAACTCGTGCTTCTCAAGCTGAAGATTTTAGTACCCAAGTGGTACTAGGTCAATGCCCGAACGCAGGATGGTGTTCGAATAAAAGTGGTATTTCTCGACTTCCGTTCTACAGTGATAAAGTAGGGTGTACTTTATTATTTTATGGTTTTAGAAATAATATTAGTAAATCAATAGGGATAGTATTACTTGGGTAAAATCTGACAAGCCAACGTGCATGGCAACATACAGGTAGACGCTCGAACGTTAGAGAACCTAAGTTAGCCTTAGTCTGATGTTAGAATTGAATGTTTGTTGGCATCATTTTATGATACCTAGGACTTAGTAGGTCGTCATGGATTGGTGGGGTACTAGCAGTCGAATGCTTAGTATGTCTACATATTTTCTCACTTCTTTCGATGACGAGCTTATTTGTATTAACTTTGATTGCATGAGTATGGTCTTTATCAGTAACGAATAACATTTGCATTATTACATGTTGTAGAATCATTTGTGCTATACTTGATTGTGTAATGTTGGCTTCTTATTATCAAGGTAAATGAAATTATTTGAAAACACTACAGTTTGAAGAAATATTGAACTTGTAAAACTTTAATGTAGTCAATAATTATTTAATACTGATTTTTATATCATGGTGGCAACAAAGTATATTATTTAGTATGAAGGGATATCTATAGGCATGTTATGATCATTTGTTATAGTATCGTGGGATATCATAGTGAGAGATGTTAGGTATGACATGTGGAGTCCCACATTGGATGAAGAGGGAAACAAAGCGTGCTTTATAAGCCATGGAGACCTTTCCTTTGTAGATGCGCTTTGGGGGCTGTGAGCCTGCCAGGAACAAAACCGTGCGGGTTGGACCTAAAGCGGACAATATCTACAAGCGGGTGCCTGGAGACATTACAAATGGTATCAGGGACGGGACTTGATTCGGTGTGCCAGCGAGGATGTTGGGTCCCAAAGGGTGGATGGACTGTGGAATTCCACATCGGATGGAGAGGAGAACGAAGTGTGCTTTATAAGCCGTGGAGACCTTTCTCTTGTAGACGCGTTATGGAGGCCGTGGGCCTGCCAGGAACAAAACCGTGCGAGCTGGGCCCAAAGCAGATAATATCTACAAGCGGTTGCCTGGGGACGTTACATGACATGTTGAGGTGATTCCATATTTCGTGAGCACAAAGCATGATTATTCCTATACTTTGTGTGGATGGAGGAAATGCGTATCGATCAGCTATCTGTATTTTGTTTGGTAGAGTCTCAGTAGATTATATATTTGATTGTATGTCAAACTCACAAGTATCGGTTACCTCGTGGTATATACCCAATTGATGATGGCAAACATACTAGCCTTTGATTCACACTGACAAAATAAAATCTAGAAGATTCTTTCCTGATATTTTATTATTGTTAATATCTCTTGAATTTAAGATTCAGTGAAGTCCGTAAGTTAAATTTAGTAGAATTTGTGTTAGATTTAGTGAGATTTGAATTCTATGAAATCTATGATTATTAATTATTATTCTAACATATCTTATGCTAATTACTACACAAAGAGTGACACCTTACCAACGAGAATAAACTAAAGAAAAATAAAGAAAACTAAATAATATTCTCTACATTGCAATTTACAATTTTGTCCTTCTTGAAAATGATATTTGGGCTTGGGCTGATTCTTCACATTGGGCCAAATCTACATGTTGTATTTTTACCTTGCAAGATCAAGAATGGGTGTCTACTATTTGAAATTCGAATAAATATGGTGAGAATAGATAAGAATGCAGCACTTTAGTAAAGATACTGGCTAATTGATGCTTGGTTGAAACGTAGGCTATTGTAATCTTTCCTTCTTGAATTTTATCTTTGATCAAGTGACAATCTAATTCAGTATGTCTTATATGCTCATGAAAAATTAGATTTTGCCATAATTGGAGAACAACCAATTTGTCATAAAAAAGTAATGCTGTATGAGGATGGGCAATTTGAAAATCTACAATAATGTATAGTAAACATGTTAATTTGTAACATGTTGCCACTACATGATATTCAGCTTCTACGAAAGAACGAGAAACTACTGTCTCTTTCTTGAACTTCCATGAAATGAGAAGATCTCTTAAGAAAGCACAATAAATAGTCACCGATTTGTGAGTATTTGGGCATCAAGCCTTAACAGAGTTGGAGAAAGCTTTAAGATTTATTGATGAAGAAGTGGAAAGCAAGAGTCCTTGGCTTGGAGATTTCTTAAGATATCTTTGAATTGGGTGTGCTATAGCCAAATGTGCTGATATTGGCGTATTCATATATTGACTCAATGTTTGAATTGCATTACTTATATCAGGCCATGTGATTATCAAGTAAAGGAGTTGGCCTACCAATCTTCAGAGGATACTAGCATTGGTCATAACCGATCCTTCTTCCTTAATTTGAGATTTTGATCAATAGGAAGTTTGAGATGTTTAGTGGTAAGAGTTCCTGAATTTGCCATATATCAAGACCTATTTTCATTATAGATATGCATGCCTTTTGAAGACCTTGTTATTTCTATTCCCAGGAAATATCTTGGGGAATTAAGGTCTTTTCTATTGAATTTGTCATTCAGAAAATACTTCAATAAACTTAATGACTCTACACAATTACTAGACACTATAAAATCATCCACATAGACTAAGAAAGTTATGAAGTACTTGGTATCTTGTTTAGGAAAAGACTATAATTTGCACAAAATTGAGTGAAACCCAAAAGTGAGAGTTTCAAAAAATTTTGAATATCATCGTCTAAAGGCTTATTTGAGCCCTTAGATACTTTTGAGAAGCTTGCAAACTTGATGTAGTTTGCCTATATTGTATTGGAGTGGATTTTTCATGTAGATTTCCTCATCTAGGTCTTCATGTGAGAAAGCTTGTTAACATTAAATTGATGCAAATGTGAATTTTTGACTGCTGCAATTGTCAACAAACATTGTATAGTATTAAGTTTAGCAAATGGTAAAATATGTTTTATGATGATCTATTCCTTTTTTTTTTGTGTTACCCCTTTGCAACTAGTCTGGCTTTATATATTTTAATGCTCCCATCAATTTAATATTTGACCTTATGAACATACCTAAAGCTGATGACTTCTTTCCTAGGTGTCATATTAGTAACAATCAAAGTATTATTGCATTCCAAAGCATTCAACTCAACTTCCATGGCTTTATAAACCTAATGTGAGATTTTTTTTTTTTCAAAAAAGTCTGAGTATTTCTAGAAAAATCATCAATTATAGGTAGGAAATATTTTTATCCATTGTATGCTTCCACTGAATATGGCCCCAAAAAATACAATGTATCATGTCAAATATAGCAATAGTTTTATGATGTCTAAGAGAAAAGGGGGATCTATGTTGTTTTGCCATTGGACAAATAGAGCATGGATCACCGTTAACATGATGAATATATTTCTAAACATAAGGATCATCAATCACTTTCAATATGGAGTCATAAATGTGACCTAGACAGCAATGCCAAACATTTGAGATAGAACTAGTGGTAATGAGAGCACTATTGCAGGTGCCAGTACTAATAAAATTAGAAAGAGCCATAGGAGAGATTTTAACATTCTACAAATGATATAGTCCATTCCTCACTTCTTTGATCATAATGACCAAGATGAAAGGTCTTGAATAAAACAAGAGTAAGAAAAGAAGACAAGGCAACAATTAAGGGTGTTAACTAGCCTTTTAGTAGATATCAAGATCAAAGAAAATGATGAAAAATGCAAAACCTCTCTCAAAATAATTTTACTTGTGAGTTTAACACTCCTAATATTTGTTATAGGAGCTTTATTTTCATTGTACAATTTTACAGAATAGGACACATTATTGGTTGTAGAAGAGAAAAAAAGAGGTGTCATAGATCATGTGATCTGTTGCCCTCATGTCAATTATCCATGGTCATTTTTTGGAGGATTTGTGTTTGTGAGTAAAAAGGCAAGAAAATATACCAGTCATTTTAGGAGATTTAGTTTCCCTAGTGTTAGGGCCATTTATGTGTTAGCATATTCCGTGATTATATTTGGTTGTCTGTTGATGTCAGGTTGTATTAGTTGAAACTTTACATCATTTTATTTCTGTGGTTGTCTTTTCCCGAGAACCTGCGTTTGCTGTACGCTTGACATGTGCTTGAGTCCAATTTCCAATGGGCATGCGCCCGATGTTCGCTTGCCATGCACTTGAGCGCTAGATTTAGTAGCCTGCCACTCGATGCTTGCTCACCATGTGCTCGAGCACCAAAACCAGTAGCCTTTTGCTCGAAGCTCGCCTTCTTCTCACTTGAGCCCCTAGGAGTTTTTCTTTTGAAACCCTAGGCTTGCTCGCCGCACGCTCAAGCACCGTGACAACAGTCATACTTTTTAAACTAGTTTTTCAAGCCTCTATGTATATTTCTCCCTTATTTCATTTTCTCTAACTTTTGCTTGTGCATTTTGAACGCCCATTTTGAGGGCAAACAAAAATCTTCATACTTTAACCTGGCTCTATTTGAGAAAACTTAAACTACTTTCCTGTGCTCTTGTGTCGAGAGTTTTTTCAGCACTCTTACTTTACCATTGTACCACGTCCTGCCCATTTACCTTTGTTGGCGTCGTTGGCAGTGTGAAAAAGGGATTCGGGTGGTGTTTGGTACTTTAAGCTATTCGTGGGGGAAGATTGACGTGAAGACCAGAAGGCGTCCGATTTCGTTGCCGTGGACAAATCCAATGAGTTCCTTAGAAGAGATCACAAGATGGGAGTAAGTCGCCTAGGTTAGCACGTTAGTATCACCCGGTCTGTGAGTTGATTTTCATAGTACACATTTTTCCTGGCCGTTGAAGCTCGGAAGGTTTTACTTGATAGCCGTGGTTATTGAGATTTTTCTTCGTCACAAAAAATTATATCTTTTTATTATTGATTATTACTTTACTCTTTATGATTGTCATCATTTATATCAGTTAGAATTAAATATTCTTTACGTATATTGAATATTTATTTTTGTACTGCTTGCGCTAATTTATCAAGAAGTCGAAACTTTTGTGTGATTTGGGACATATAATTCCTTTCACCAGGAATTCAAGTTTAAGGTGGATTGAACTTGGTTGGTAGAATGTAAAGGAGTAGGTCATCCTTCAGTTGGAGCAAGCTCATTAGACGGTGAAACTGAGTTTTAGTTGATAAAACTTTGTCATCATCTTCCTGTCTTGGATCAATTTTTGATGAAGATGCTAGACTGATTTGTAGAAACATTAAGACTTCCTCCTCTATTGTAAAATTTATATCCTAGGGATATCCATTAAGTTTATAACACCTTTTAACCAGGTGTCCTAACTTGCTACTTTTAACTTTTAAATAGTTCTCAAGATTGTGCCCTGAAATTTGACAATGAGTATAAAAGAGTCTTTCCCTTCTATGATTAGTGGTGGTTCTACAATAGGTAACATCTTTCTTGGTAGATAGCCCCATTTTTTTAAAAGAAGTTGGGGATAAAATTTGGTGCTACTTTTCTTATTGTTAGATAATTGAGAAAACTCTATTAACCAGAGGGAGATGGTTCAACAACATGATTTAATATCTTGTATTAGCATAAGATTCATTTAATCCCATCAAAAATTGTGCTGTGCAATTATCTCAATACATATCCAGTGTGGTCTTCAATCTTCTGCAATCACAACTAGGGATTGGTTGAAAATCAAAAGTTCATTCCATATAATTTTAAACTTGTCATAACATATGCTTATTGTAGTTAGTTCTTGAAGGAGACCGACCAAGGATTTTTTGAGTTGAAAAATTTGTGGCCTATTTTGATGAGTGAATTGATACTTGAGTTCTTGCCATAATCCGTGAAGCAACACTCAAATTGATGGAGTTGCTAACGGGGTTTCAAATATAGAAGACAGCCATATGATAGCATAGCTTCCATGTTTCCATAAGAGAGTCTTCTGCGCCTATGGGTTTTGGTATGATTCCATCAACAGAACCAAGAATTTGCCCTCAAAGCTCATGTTATCAAACTGGACTATGTCGAGTAATCATGAACTGTAACCGAATAGGTAACCAAGATATTTCCTGAGTATCTCCGTTCTCTAACCAAGAAAGGTTTGTGGGAATCATTTTTAAGAATTTGATAGCTTGGGTTGAAGTGGGCAGAAGAGATTCTTCCATAATCAGTTGATTTTCCATGGTCATGGAAGCTTCTGCTTTGATATCATGTTGATTTTAGAGATTTCAGTGGCAGTATTTTAGTAAAGAAGGTAAAGAACGAACAACATATGAAGAGTATTGGGTTTTGATCACTTTCTTATGAGTCTTGCACCCAATAAACGAGTCATTTGGTGGTTCACTTGGTTTTGGTCACATGAGCAAAGAATTGGAGTAGTGCAGAAGACTGACACCTAAGGGGCGCCTAACGGGGCACCTGTGTGTAGGTAGCAGCAACATGCATGCCTAAAGGGCATTCGTGCTGATAATGGAAGGTGCACACAATCTAAATTTTCATATGGTGTTTGAACGACAGTTGGTGTTTGAACTTTCGTTCTAGCTGACATTTGAATGCCTTCCAGGGATGTAAAAATTTTGTGCAATTTTTAGGTTAGATTTTAGAGCATTGAAATACAAGGGGCGCTGTATAAAAAGAGAGAAATGAGAGAAGAGAAAAGAAAAAGATTTTCAACATCTGTTTGAGATTTGATTCTAATTTTGTTCTTTGCCGAGCCTAGGCATATTGTTCTAACATTTGCTGTAGGGTGTATTATAGATTAGTTACTTGTTTTCTTGTTATATTCTTCTCCTATAAGTTACTAGATATATTGGGGGTTGCATTCAATTTGTTATTTATATGGGTTATTGTGATAGGCTTTTGAAGGATTATTTGTAATTATGTACTTTATAGTTGATTTATTTAGTGTTTGTCTCGTAGTTTTTTTTTTTTTTTGATTGAGAAGGGTTTTTCATGATAAACATTGTTATGTAACTTATGTGGTTGATTGTATATTGTTATTTCTTATATTCGCACAGAGATTGTTAGTTGGCAATTACCGGTAGATTCGACTTTTGGTTTTGCTGCCCCATGTTGTGTGTGTTTTAAATCTCAACAAAGTGCCCCAATGGAAGAGCTTATATTTTTGAGTGTCTTCTTAATTACAATGAGCGCAATGCTCCTTTCGTCTACACAAGCATAAAAAGGAATCTGATAGTAACAAACCCTAAACTAATTACAGCAAAAAGATGGACTCTTTGCCGAAAAGACTTAACCTGAAGAAGAATAGAAAAACCAAAGAATACTCTACATTCAGTTTTCAGTTTTGTCCTTCCTGGAAATGATTTGTGGGTCAAGGCTGATTCTTCACATTGGGCATGCAGCCTAATGAAAGGGGGATGCTGCTTCACTAAGTACATGCTTCGTCCCTTTTTTGTTTTGTTTTTTTAGTAAAAAATGTTATTTAAAAAGAAAAAAAAAAAACTAAAAGGGTGAATGTCGCCACGAAGGAGCATCCCTGATCTCTGCAGCCTGATACGGGATGAATGCTCGAACACATCGACTGAAGTTTGAGATTTGTGCTAGGCTCCTAGCTGTTGGCAAACATACATGGACCATGGCTGCTTTTGTCTTCAGAATTACTTTCAAACTCGCTGTAATGCATTGCATTAGGTAGCATTGTAATGCATAACTGAATCCATTTTAGCCTATGTTAATATATTTGCTTGAACTCTGCCTGTGTATTGTCCCATCACTCCAGGTGCCAAGGTTAGGGCCGAATTGCTCCTGCAATACAAGCAATACGTTGATGAAAATTAGACTAGGCTTGTCTGAGTTCTATCACTCCCCCCTCCCCAAAAAAAAAATCTCTGCGTGGCACTGTTGTATTATCATCTGCACTGCTCTGTTTACTAAGACACCAACAATCACCTCCGTTGTAGTAAAATGCCATAGCGACCATTAAGAGCCCACAATCACCTCCGGATTCACAACAGTAATCACAAGCTTCCACTACCAAACTCATCTTCCGAAAGTCTTGGACTCTATAAAAAGAGGAAGAGAAACCAAAAGCAGAAAACTTTTGGCTAAAGGCCTTTTTGTTCCCATATTTACGCTATTAAGCTTTTTTGAGGATCATTATTATCCCAAGATCAACAATGTCATCAACATAATGTAAATCACAATAAAATGTTATTCGAAACCAAGAGTGACAATGATACCAACATTTTCTGAACAAATAAAATTTGAGCAAACCCTAAAATAAACTGAGCGCTGGGCAAAAAGAATGGATGGGAGAGAATTTGTGAGGTGCTATTCAGGGTGGATCCAGTCATGCTATTTTTAAATATTATTTTCTTGTCTTGCTAATGGTAAAAATTATCTTGAAAGTATCGGCGAGTAGAGTGATAAGTAAGAATACAAACTTTTTATATTTATCTCAATAATTTAAAGGATAAAAAAATAATAATTGGAAGTAACATAGCAAAAGATGTTTTGTGGCACTGTTCCAGTTATGATTTAGAGTAAATATGTGCTATCTGACAACTTTTGGTAAAATATTTTTTCTTATACTTTCTTTACACAAAACAAGGGTATATGACAACGGGAAATTCTTATACTGGGTTATACATCCCGGCTAAAAAGTAGGGCTAAGTTGAGAGCTGACCCTACTTTTAAGGGATTGCATGGATTGTATCCAAAATTTTCTCATGTAATCTTTCAAAGGACGATTCACTCCAACAATCCCCCTCAAGTTGGTGCGTATAGATCTTTAATACCCAACCTGGCAAGTGAGCTGTGAAGACTTTTGCTACACAGCTTTTGTAAGTATATTTTCAAACTGGTCATCAGATTTAATGAAAATCAAATATTTTGGCCTCAAGATTTTCTTTGATAAAATATCGATCCACTTCCACATGTTTTGTTTGATCATGTTGAATAGGATTTGTTGGGTCCCATGTTCCGGCCCATAAGACAGGTCCAGGTACCAGCAGCGAGTCGCGCGGTACTACAACAAGCGGGTGAAAGCACGCCCGCTAGAAGTTGGAGATCTGGTCCTCCGGAGCGTAGAGGCAGCGGGAAAAACCGCGAACAGGAACAAACTCTCCCCGCGATGGGAGGGGCCGTTCTTCGTCTCCGCAATCCTCCGGAGCGGAGCGTACAAGCTGCGCGCCCAGAACGGCAAACTTGTCCCACGGACATGGAATGCCGCCAACTTAAGGAAGTATTATCAATGATGCAACGGCGAGCCAGGTAAGTCGCACGCGCATACATCATGATGAGTGCTTGAGCATGTTTTTTGTCTTTTGGTTAACATTATCACTCTTCTTGTCATCTTGCATATTCATTCGCGTGAATTGATGGCATGCATTGCATAATCAAATCAAGCGACCTAGACTGCCCCTGAGTCGGGAGGACAAGCGTCCGTCCGTAAAACCAGTCCTTGGCATAGTGCCAGGCGGACCAGAGCAGACCGTCACGGGACTCCGTCCTCGCGCTAGATGGCCTGGGGACGGCTCTTCTCACCATGGCTTCGCGCCAAAAGGCCCCAGCGGCCACCCAGAGACGTCCAGCCGTGGGCTGAGACACCGGATCCAGGCGATCCATTCCAAAGGCTACGCGCCTACGACCCGTGCGGTCGGACCCACAGGCCTGGGGGCTCTTGGAACCCCCGCTCTACGGCCAACAAAACCTTGGGGGGCGTGCGACGACCTTCTGGCACAGAAGAGAGCACCGACAGTCTACAATGGTCGTGGGCTAGGACCTCAACTTGGTGTTCATAACGCTTTGAGCAGGAGCAACACACCTCCCGCAATTGTACGCGACCGAGGCCTAGACCCAGGAGTCCGGTTAACGCGGCCTGGCTGCTGCGCTAGCCCTCGCAGAGGCTCCAGGGGCTTGGCGACGACATCCGCTTTACCGGATCGAGCTCCCCAAACGTGTGAGTTGTGACGACATCCTCTTACGAAGGACGAGCACCACGCAAGAAGGCGCCTGTATAGGGCCTTAATCAAAATGGCACCAAAGGGGCCATAACTCGAACGCGAAGCATGATCGAACAAGTAAAGCAGAGCAAAAGGCGAACAACGCTGTACGATAAGGGAAACATGGGCGCGGAGCGCAAGTAAAAGCTTCTCGTTTATACAGACATTATACAAGCGGAAAAGCGTGATACAACAACAGAAACCGAACTCGAAACTTAACAACGGCAGAAACTAGTCAACAAGACTCGACGGACCCGCCTCCTCAGAAAACGACTTCAGGCGCGACGCTTCGCCTACCCCGGCGTTTCCCGGGTGAAGTACGCCGGCCGGAACGTGAGGAGCCGCCAGGGAGACGATCCCGCGGCACAAGCGGATACCGTCCCAAAAGCGAGTTTCCATCGCCGACTGCCACTCTAAAGGAGAA
>JAODPA010087765.1:0-24439 GCA_025585075.1 Nepenthes mirabilis
GACCTCAAAATTTCAACCACAATGCATACACAGGATCACAATCAAACGCCATTTCATTTATAGCTCCAATACAGTAATTTCAACTACCATATTGGATCCATTGAGATATGTCATCTAGGAACTTGTACAAAATCCGACATTATACCTGTGGAAGTATAACTATATCCATAAACATCTTGCGGAAGCATACAATACCATAATAATATACAATATGCCATAATAAAAACATTTATCAAACTATTTATTATTTACATTCGCAATACATCAACTGTGAGGTCTGAGTTCTCAAAATATAGTAAATCATAGTAATTGAGTTAATTTAATTAAGTTTAGGATAAATAAACTACGAAAATTTTGAGATAAATCTCGGCTAAAGGAAAAATAGGAGCGGCGCTCGATGCACGCTAGAGCGTTGAGTAGGAGCCAATTTGCCAAACGTGGCACCCGAGCAGTGCCTTGAGTTGCCACCCAGGCGGGTTTAGTAGAATTGATCGCCCAAAGGGTGCTCGACGAGCACCCAAGGCAACTCCATGACAGAGCGTGGGTGCCTAAAGGACACCCAACTGGCACTCGAGTGCCAGTCACGTTTTCTACCCACCAACTTTTATTTTTGTTTATAAAAAGGAAAGGGGAGAGGGTTTTGGGGTCACACAAGAGCAAAAGCACGAAGGAGGAAGAGAGGAAAAGAGAAAGAGTAGGGACTCTTCGCCAATTTTGGTCCAATTAGATGAGAAAAACGGTTGATCGGGCTAAGGTAAGTGTACCTCCAACTTTGTTTTCATTTTTATTGCTTTTTGACATTTCCATTTTGATATTTATATTCTAAAACCCTCATCCCATAAGCTTTGTCACAAATGATGTATGATTCTCATAATTTCTTTGTTAGATTTTGTATTTTTATATAATTATTATGAATTGTAGCTTCGATTTTATTGTTTGGCTTATGTTTTGTGTTTGTTTTATGTCCGAACGGTTTACTTCAAACCCTAGCTCAAAAATTTGAGGATGTTTGGTTCCGAACTTTTGAGAAATATGATGAAAAGGTTATTTGATCTATTGAAAAGCTTATTGGATGATTTTTATTTAAAATTTTGAAAAAAGGATTACATTGTTGGACTTTTCGGGAGTATTCAGAACTATTTGAATGATTATTTGTAAGAGTTTGATTTGGCCTTCGAGGCATGATGAGTTAAGATTAAGGAAATAAGAACAGGTATACTTTCAATTAAGTAAATCAGTAAGAAATCAAACCTAGGACTGTCGTACAGTCATGTAAGGTTTTTCAGCATGTCTTAGAATGTTATAGTGATAATCGAGGATAGCTCTATCCATGGAGTAATACACGGTCCGCCTCTCCTCGAGGCGTTAAATTGAGAGGGTAGAGATTTTTGAACATTGAACTATGGACATTGAAAACTTATTGAACATTGGCATTGGATTGTGTCTAGTGAACACAATCTATAATCGATTATTCACTTCCTCGGCTAGTATGGTCTACTAGTTTGCGTCTATTTAGATAATAAAGTTGGATTTAAAGAACCACTGATGTTTGAAATTGACTTATGGCATCTGACACGCTTTCACGACGATTAATGCTTTATCACATTTTATGAGCCTTATGTTCTTTGATAAGCCCTATAGCTTTTAATCTATTGTAAGCATGCTTTGGATGAAAATTTCATTTGCTTGCTTTTATGGTACCTTGTTGGGTTTTGACTCACTCTTCTATTTTTTTCCTCCAGATGAGACTGTAGAGCTATTACCCGATGAGAACGAGTAAAGAAATCTAAAGAAGTTTTGAGAAGATTTGAAGTCCCTTGAAGAACCTTTGGAGTCCAATAATAGTGAACGTAAATGCTATATTTTGTGAAAGGAAATCGTATATAAATCGTCATCGCACGTCTTGTGTTTTGTTGGAGCAATGTATAATTTTTGCTTCCGTAGGTTGATTTATGGTTATAGTTGCTTCTGCATTATTTTTCTAATGGCCAAGTCCTAGAATATAGAAAAAAATCCCCGATGTCAAGTTACAATTACAAAGGATGGTGATCCGGTCAACAAGGTGTTGACCGAAAGGCGTGAACAATTACAAAGGATGGTGATCCGGTCAACGTAAAGATGTTGACCGGAAGGCCTGAAGAAGGTGTAATCCGGTCAATGTAAAATGTTGACCGAAAGGCGTATTCCGGACAACAAGTATTGGCCGGAAGGCGTGATCCGGTCAACATAAAATGTTGACCGAAAATCATACATAAAAGGAAAGGAAGGGAAAGAGAACGGTAATCTGGTCAACGCCAGTAAGTTGACCGGATTGGAATTAAATGAGAAATGTGTACCTAACGAGGTCAATTAATCTGGAGATTTATGAGGAAACTCATTGGACACATAAAATCATAAATAACTCTGAAAATTTAAGAAGAAAACTGTTGAGAAATGAAGAATCGTAATAATGTAGAAATTAATAAAAAGCCATAAATGATATACTTTAGTGTGGCTAACTCAAACGACGGCCGCCAAGGTCTATAAATAGAACCGGAGGAGTAAGAATGAGTCACGCAATAGAGTTTAGAAAAGGGAGAGACCAAAGGTTCCAAGCGAAGTAAAAGAAATTCATGCAAGATACTCACCCCTGTTTTCAAGTTCATGATTATGCATGATTTCTATACTAGTATATTTGATATTATATGAACTTATATGATATTTATTCTGTTCTTTTATTTTTGATGCTTGAAGTATGATTATTGTTCGATAATTGCATGTTTAAGGAAAAGACTTTATGATGTTTGGTTTTGTTCTGCTGGAAGAATGATTTTCTGTTGATTTAAATGAACTGTGATAATTGTATCATTAAAGAAAAGAACTCCGTCCAAAGAACTCCGGTCTTTTTATGAACAAAGTACTCCATCCTCTTTTGAAAAGTACTCCGGTTTTGAAGAAGAGGAACTCCGGCCTTTATGTCTTTAAAGAAGCACTCCATCTTTAAGAAGCACTCCGTCCTTTTGTTTTGAAATGAACTTCGGCCTTGACAAAAGAGAACTCCGGCTTTTTACTCCGACTTTTGATGACAACTCATGATACAAGAACTCCGGCCCTTAACAAAAGAATTTCGGCTTTTGAAAGGAACTTCGGCTGTTAGAACTTCGGCTTTTTATGTAAAAGGACTCCTACTTTATAAAGAACTCCTATTTTTATGTAAAAGAACTCTGGCTATGTAAAAGAACTCTGGCTTTGTAAAAAACTCAAATTTTTATGTAAAAGAACTCCGGCTTTGTAAAGAACTCCGGCTTTGACAAAAGAAGTCTGGCTTTGAGAACTCTGGCCCTCTGTATGAAAAAGAACTCCGGCCTATTTTTATGAACATGGAAAATGCATGTAATACGGATAGCAAGTGAAACTCTACGACTTTCGACTTTCGAATTATGAAGGATGGCCATTAAAGGACAAGAACTATGAACCGAGTCTTCATTAAACTTGCTGTTAAAGATGGATGAAGGATATTGGAGTGACACTCAAGGATTGCCTCCTGGGCCATGGGAGGAGACTTTCTGGTGGCATAAGAACTATGGACTACGGCCCCGTATGCCGGGTTAAAGGCATTAACTCCCACCCCGGGGAGCATAATGAGGGGATACGGCTTTAGGTTGTGGGGTTACACACAACCCGTCCTCGATGTTGTCCACTCCCGTCCGGTCCCTAAAGATGATAAGAATTTTTAATGGTTTTATGAGTGTTCAGAAGACAAGATAATAAGGAAAAAGGCTAAGGAAATTTCGAACTAAAGACATGATGATTTTCGTGTGTTAAGTTATATTCGCTTATGTATATATGTTTTATGTTTTCTGCATGTGAGTATTTTGCTCGACTTTGTAGCTCACTCTTGTTATTTTCAGATGATGAAAGGCTCATGGAGGATGAAGTTGAGTAAGGCCTTATAAAGTGACTAGATGGCTTTGATGACCGGAGCTGATCAATGAAGAGCTTGTTTAATTATTTTGATATTTTGTGGAGACTTGTAAAACTGTTCCGCTGTTACAAACTTATTAATGTTAGCATGTTTCTGTGTTATGAATAAAAGTTATAATTTTTAGTAAGCATCTCAGGACAATTAGATCCGACTAACATTAGAGTTGGCCGGACAAGTTTGAGATCAAACTGGTGGGCCAACTTTATACAGTCCAGTCTCATGAGATCCTGTGTATGATTGAAAAGAAAAGTTTTATGTCCATTTGTTATTTTATTTTAAGGCAAGAATTATGGGCTTACGTCGGCTTTATGAAGTGGAATAAGGCCGGGCCATCACAGTTGGTATCAAATAGAAAACTGAGATGCTTAAAGACAATTCAAATCCACACGGAAACTTAGGACAGGTTCAGTTAGGGCAAGAAGAGGGTTAGTTTTATTTATGATCTGGATGGATAGCTATCTTTAAACTAATTGACTAACGAAAATGTTCTTTCAGACATTAAAATCGTCACCGAAGTCATGTCTAACAGAGGAAGACAAAACAGACGGACTAACAACACTTCGGATAGGGAGGCAAGATACTTGAACCTGTTAGACCGGATGGCTGAAATCATAAAAACTTTGGCCCCACCAACTCCACCAACTCCAGTGACCACCTCAATTCCGGTTCATCATGAGAGGTCGGTCTATGACCGTTTTACCAACGAGCGCGTTCCTAAATTCTCAGGAGAACCCGACCCGTTGAAGGCAAACACTTGGATCCAACGATTGAAGGTGTTTACGGTAATTAAGTGTCCTGCTGAAGACATGGTTCTCTATGCCACCCATAAGCTGTCGGGTGAGCCCCACCACTGGTAGGAAATGCAGAAGAGAGTTTTTAATGTACCAGATCGAGATATTAGTTGGGAAATGTTTGAAGCAGTGTTTTTAGAGAAATATTTTGCTACTAATCTTCATGGACAGAAGGAGGATGAATTCCTTCGTCTAAGGCAGGGTACTCGCTCTGTGGCAGAGTATGATGCAAAGTTTACAGACTTATCTCACTATGCTCCTTATATAGTGGAAGTCCAGGAGCGAAAAGCTAGGAGATTCTTTCAGGGACTAAGGGATGATATTAGGAGACATCTCTCAACTCTGACGTTGGCCACGTATGGAGAGGTGCTCGAGAAAGCTGTTATCTATGAGAAGGAGATGGAGAGAGGAGCCTTGCTCAGGCAAAGGAGTTTTAGTCAGACTTCAAGGGATAGTGCTAGTGAAGGCTCTTCTAAGAAAGCAAAACCATCAGGGTACAGTGGGGAGCAGGGCCAATCTGTACAGATTTTTCGGACTCCGACTAGTAAAGCATGTGATCATTGCTAAAAATCACATGATGGGAAGCCGTGCTATAAGAAGTTGGGGTTCTATTATCACAGTGGCCAGGCTGAACATATGATCAGGGACTGTCCACTCGCCAATCAAGTCTTAGGATTTAAGCCTCCTATTCCAGCTAAACTGTTTGCCGTATCTGCAAAGGAGGCCGAAACCTCTACGGAGGTAATGGAAGGTACACTTTCTATTTGTGGCACTTCAAGTCATGAACTCTTTGACTCCAGATCCACCTAATCACTTCTAGTTAATGGTTTTCAGAGATTGGATGGGGATAATTGATGATCATGTCATTTGGGTTGATCATTGATGGGTCCGGTAAGTTATCGTGGAATGTAATGCCGTTGAGAAACGTTAATGTTCTGTTACTCTCACGTCATGGTAGGTGGATACCTTTGATTTTAAGTGAGGGAGAAGTTCGCGATTAGTATTACCCCATATGTAATTCAGAATTAGCAATTAAAGTCTCAGTTTTAAGAACTTATAGCATTGTCTTTAATGATAGTCAGTACCTAAAGTTTTAAGAGCCAAAATAGTTGATCATGTAATATTGCGTATGGACAGACCTTTTTAAAGGTTGAGAAAGTGAACCTCGGTGTTTTCGTTGGGAAAGCAGGCATCAATGTTGGCAATTGAAGCTGCGAGTCTTTGGACTTATATGTCTTTGAAGTTTCGTAAGAAATATGAAAGAGGAATCGTGAGTAAGTCCAAATGATTAGGTGATAGGATGCCATGTTCTTGAATTGGGATCTTAAGATTTTGAGTAATGATTTAAAGTTATGTTGACTCTTCGGGTGATTGTTATGACTATAACTTGAAATGTGGCAGTAGTTTGAGGATTTTGTAATTGTCTTCATAGTATGACAACCCTAGAACTGTTTAAATCAGAGTAGCGCAGCGTAAGCGTTGTGAACCCATGACTCAGAAATTTAAGAGTAAGGTTAAGGTCCCGGTGATCGAATTCTTTTGAAGCTTGGAATTAACTAAAGTGGAAGTTCATTGAATTCGTTTGAAGTATCAAATCAAATTAGTCAGCATTACTGTAAGTCGCTTCTGAAATTGGGGATCGTTATAAGGTCTTTCTTGTATCAATGGTTAAGAAATCCGTAAGTGTCTGGGTTGAGTCGTTCTGAGAGGCTAAGAATTTGTTTTGTGATAAGGGTTAGGATGATTCAAATGCTTGAGGTTTCCTAGAGTAACCCTTGTCTGAGAGAATACCTGTAATTATATGACTGTGAGGATCGTCAAATTTTGAGGATGAAATTTCTATAAGTGGGGGAGATTGTAATGGCCAAGTCCTAGAATATAGAAAAAAATCCCCGATGTCAAGTTACAATTACAAAGGATGGTGATCCGGTCAACAAGGTGATGACCGGAAGGAGTAAACAATTACAAAGGATGGTGATCCGGTCAACGTAAAGATGTTGACGAGAAGGCTCGAAGAAGGTGTAATCCGGTCAACGTAAAAGGTTGACCGGAAGGCGTATTCCAGACAACGAGTGTTGCCCGGAAGGCGTGATCCGGTTAACATAAAATGTTGACCGAAAATCATACATGAAAGGAAGGAAGGGAAAAAGAACGGTAATCCGGTCAACGCCAGTAAGTTGACAGAATTGGAATTAAAAGAGAAATGTGTACCTGACGAGGTCAATTAATCTGGAGATTTATGAGGAAACTCATTGAAAACATAAAATCGTAAATAACTCTGAAAATTTAAGAAGGAAACTGTTGAGAATGAAGAATCGTAATAATGTGAAAATTAATAAAAAGCCATAAATGATATACTTTAGTGTGGCTAACTCAAACGACGGCTGCCAAGGTCTATAAATAGAACCAGAGGAGTAAGAATGAGTCATGCAATAGAGTTTTGAAAAGGGAGAGACCAAAGGTTCTAGGCGAAGTAAAAGAAATTTATGCAAGATACTCACCCCTGTTTTCAAGTTCATGATTTTGCATGATTTCTATGCTAGTATATTTGATATTATATGAAATTATATGATGTTTATTCTGTTCTTTTATATCTGATGCTTGAAGTATGATTATTGTTCGATAATTGCATGTTTAAGGAAAAGACTTTATGATGTTTGGTTTTGTTCTGCTGGAAGAATGATTTTCTGTCAATTTAAATGAACTGTGATAATTGTATCATTAAAGAAAAGAACTCCGTCCAAAGAACTCCAGTCTTTTTATTAACAAAGTACTCCATCCTCTTTTGAAAAGTACTCCGGTTTTGAAGAAGAGGAACTCCGGCCTTTAGGTCTTTAAAGAAGCACTCCGTCTTTAAGAAGCACACCGTCCTTTTGTTTTGAAATGAACTCTGGCATTGACAAAAGAGAACTCTGGCATTTTACTCTGACTTTTTACTTCGGCTTTTGATGACAACTCATGATATAAGAACTCCGGCCTTTAACAAAAGAACTTCGGCTTTTGGAACTCTTGCTTTTTATGTAAAAGAACTTCGGCTTTAAAGAACTCCGGTTTTTATGTAAAAGAACTCCAGCTTTGTAAAGAACTCCAGTTTTTATGTAAAAGAACTCCGGCTTTGTAAAGAACTCCGACTTTGACAAAAGAAGTCCGGCTTTAAGAACTCCGACCCTCTGTGTGAAAAAGAACTCCGGCCTATTTTTATGAACATGGAAAATGCATGTAATACGGACAGCAAGTGAAACTCTACGACTTTCGACTTTCGAACTATGAAGGATGGCCATTAAAGGACAAGAACTATGAACCGAGTCTCCATTAAACTTGCTGTTAAAGATGGATGAAGGATATTGGAGTGACACTCAAGGATTGCCTCCTGGGCCACGGGAGGGGACTTTCTGGTGGCATAAGAACTATGGACTACGTCCCCATATGCTGGGTTAAAGGCATTAGCTCCCACCCCGAGGAGTATAATGAGGGGATACGGCTTTAGGTTGTGGGGTTACACACAACCCGTCCTCGTTGTTGTCGGCTCCCATCCGGTCCCTAAAGATGATAAGAATTTTCAATGGTTTTATGAGTTTTCAAAAGACAAAATAATAAGGAAAAAGACTAAGAAAATTCCGAACTAAAGACATGATGATTTTCGTATGCTAAGTTATATTCACTTATGTATATATGTTTTATGTTTTCTGCATATGAGTATTTTGCTCGGCTTTGTAGCTCACTCTTGTTATTTTCAGATGACGAAAGGCTCATGGAGGACGAAGTTGAGTAAGGCCTTATAAAGTGACTAGATGGCTTTGATGACCGGAGCTGATTAATGAAGAGCTTGTTTAATTATTTTGATATTTTGTGGAGACTTGTAAAACTGTTCCGCTGTTATAAACTTATTAATGTTAGCATGTTTCTGTGTTATGAATAAAAGTTATAATTTTTAGTAACCATCTCAGGGCAATTAGGTCCGGCTAACATTAGAGTTGGCTGGATAAGTTTGAAATCAAACCGGGGGGCCAGCTTTATACAGTCCGGCCTCATGAGATCCTGTGTGTGATTGAAAAGAAAATTTTTATGTCCATTTGTTATTTTATTTTAAGGCAAGAATTATGGGCTGGTGGCGGCTTTATGAAGTAGAACAAGGCCGGGCCGTCACAATTTTTGATGTTCAGATTTGTTTTGGTCCTAGATGGCATTTCTCATAGATCCAATACGGTACCTAGAAGTACTGCGTTGGAGTCAAGGATGATATGGCGTTTGTTGATCCTGTGAATGTGTTGTGAATATATAGTGGATTTAATTTTGAGGATTGTATATGTATATGTCTTGCGCAGGTTGTGTTTATTCAAGATGTTTGTATGATTTTTGGCCCGTTTTTAGGGGGAACTCTACTCAATTTTCTATAGAAATTTCATATAAGTTAATCATGGGCATTAGTTGGTATGATTATTGACAGAGGTTATTAGAAAAAAATAACATGTTCCATCACAAATAGTATTAAAGAAAGAGATGCCTTAGGTTTGATTTGAATCGTATGCGGAAGCTTAGAATCAGTCAAGATTGATCAAATAAGTAGATTTAGGTGTAGGATGATTAAGCTTTATCGAAAAGCTTGAGATTTCCTAGTTGTATCTTTGGGTTAGAACTAAGTTGGGATTTGGTGTCTAAGCTTAGTGACATCGATTTTCGGCCTAGGGTAACCGACCTTGGTTTATAGTTCAGGTTTGATCTATTTTGAGTAGAGGTTTTCAGGTTAGTAAGTCATTAGAAGGGTGTGCTTGGGTTAACCTACCAAGTATGACGGAAAAAATAGAATTGATGACTCAAGGTCAGTGTAAGTTGAAGTAAATGTCTGGTGCAGTGAAATTTAGAAGGTTGTTGCGTGGTCGATTTAGTAGTGATAGAGTACTTGAAGTTTTTGAGGCCATACGAATTCCGTAGAATTGAATAGGTCTGGATAGTTTGGATTAGATAGAATGTTTAGGTGCTAGCTTCTAGGTTTAATTCTGAAATGCACTGATTGATTATAACCCCTCCCTCTAGTCTGGTTATTTGAGGTTAACAAATATTGTGATGCTTTTGGTTATAGGATATTAACATGGCTAGTAGAAAGGGAAGAAGAAATACTTATAGAGGTGCTAGTACTCCCCAAGATTGTGAAGGCAAGTATTTGAATTTGTTGGGGAGGATGATGAATATTATTGAATTAATGGAGCAACGTCACATAGCTCTGGTTCCTGCACCAGAGCCAGTCTCAATAAATCCTACCTCGACGGTTTATGATAAATTTACGACAGAAAAGGCACCTAAATTTTCGGGAGAACCATATTCGACAAAGGTGGTTAGAGATTGAAGAAGATATTTGTAGTCTTTCAATATTCTGATCAGGAAAAGGTTATTTTTGCTACTTATAAGTTAAAGGGAGAAGTAAATAGTTTGTGGGCAAAAAAGAAAAGTGCACCGGGTTTGCCCAATGAGGAGATTTCTTGGGAGATGTTTAAGGGAGCCTTTTGGAAAAAATATTTACCTGCTAGCCTCCAGGATTGGAAGGAAGAATCATTTATGTGGCTTAGGCAAGGAAGCTGTACCGTGGTAGAATATAATGTAAGATAAACTGAATTGTCTTGGTATGCGCTAGATATTGTAGAAGATGAATTGAGGAAATCCAATAAGTTCCGACAAGGATTGAAGGAGGAGATCAGGAGTTAGATGATAACACAAGAGCTTCAAATTTATGCTGAGGTTTCAGATAAGGCACTAATAATTGAAAAAGAACTTCTGACACATAAATCTTTTACTAAGAGGACTGTTAGCCAAATGAGTTTTAGTACGGGATTAGGTTTAGGACCCTCAAGACCTTCTAAGAAGATAAAAGTGTTTGATAAAGGGAAAGGTAGTATCAAAATTCGGTCAGCATTGGGTTCCCAGGTATCAGTAGTAAGTTGTATTTATTGTGGAAAGAAGCATCCGGTGGAAACTTATTTTCAAAAGATGAAAGCCTGTTTTAATTGTGGTCAGTAGGGCCATCTAATTAAGGATTGCTTCTTAATCAAGAGGCTGAAAGTGAGTAAGCCCGCTATTCCAGTTAAAGCATTTATAGGGATAGTTCAGGACGTTGAGGTATCCCTAATTGAGGATAAAGGTATTTCTTTTATTTATAGAGATTTGAGTTCTATTTTATTTAATTTGGGATTTATAAATACTTTTATTTCCTTATGAGTTATATGTTACATCAGATTTGCTCTGAAAATTTTAAGTTGTCCCATGATTGCAATCTGTGTATTCTTTTATGAACTTTATGAATTGTGGAAAGCAATCTATCGACTGTTCATTGGAAGAAAAGAAGGTGAATTTAGTTGAGGAAATGCTTTATGGAGCATGTGGCATTGGGATCCTGTGTAGAGTTCTGTTGTGATTGTTTGCAGGTTGTCGGAGGTTAGGATTATTGGATGTATTATGTATTGTATAGAACATTTCATTGGTTTTGTATAATTGGACGGCAGTATTACAGAGGAAACTCTGTCGGATTTTCGGTAGAATATACAGTCCATCACAGTTGGCTTCTTCAATAATATGATTTAAATTTGTGGGAATAAGATGATAGTTAATTGGGAAAACTAATTGATGTTGTAAAGGTATATGGTTTCCTTAGGATTCCACAAGTATTTCCTGACGATCGTAGAGCCTTGAGGCATTTGGCTTAGGACTGATTAGTATTTATAAGAATAGAATATGTGAAGATTGCCTTCGGGAAATTAAGGGTAAATTGTTGGCTGTTTTATTTGGGTTGACCCCAGATGGGTATGGTAAGTTAAGGTAGGATAGAATGTTTTAAATAGGTGGCTACCCTTATTATAAGCAGGGGGGAGCTTATGATTTGAAATTGTTTCGCCAATAATCGAGATTAGCTGATGAGGTCCATACCTTGAAGAATTATAGGTGGTGTTATATGGATAGTAATTGTCTCATGATTTTGGGGGTTTGAAGAGATGTATCCTAAAGGGAGAATGAAATATGTAATGAGATGTGTTTAAGGAAAATTTAGGACTATGTTTCCTATTCGTATGTGGATGGTCGTCCTTGGATTGAGTAGAAGAGAAGCCCATAGTTAGAGTTATTCCATTGGAGGTCAGAATTAGCAATTGAAGTCTCTATTTTGATAATTTATGGGTAATTCCCTTGGAGATAGCTTTTGTCTAATAATTTTTAAAGGCCAAAATAGTTAAATCATTAAGGAAGGACAATCCTATGATGTTGTAAGTGGATATATTTGTCTAAGGATTTCAAAGATGAATCATGATGCCTTTGAGGAGAATAGACCCTTGTATGTGTGCTCGTCGATATGTCAACAAAAACTTGAGGTTGCTAGTAATTGGGTTTTGAGACTTGGGTGGTAACCTAAAGCTATATCAAATTATTGGGGGGACGGTTATAATTGTAATTTTGATCTGGCGATGATTTGAAGATTTGTGGAGTTTTGTCCTCGTGGTAACGATATCTTGGGACTTTTGTATATGAGCCAATGGATATGAGTTGTAAGAAGATCTGGGATTCATAATATAAATGATTAGATAGAATAGCGAAAGTGTGTATAGGCTCATAAATTTCCATCAGTCTCTTGATGTGATTGAGGAGGCTAGGAGTGAATAGCCATGTATTTCAAAGATATGTAGGTATTTGTTGTATTTCTACTAAATCGACCATTTTTGTCGATATTTATTTTGTATTTTGAGAAGTTGTCGATTTGAAAACATACCAACAAATTAATGATGATATAGAGTATTTCTGATTTGGGGTTTGACGGCAATTTGAGGTTTACGCTAAAATCATAGTCAACTTGATTAGAGAATTTTAGGTGTTAGGTTAAATCAGATAAGGTGGTGAATTGTAGCTATATGATTCATAGCTAGATGATTAATCAGAGTTGTGCAGTGATAGTATGGTGAACCCATGTATTTTAAGGGTAAATTAAGGATCAGAAGGAATAATCATTTTCAAGGCTTAGCATAAAGTAAAGCAAGAATCATTAATCCGTTTAAGATTTTGAACTTGGTTAGAGAGCTAATTAACAAATTGGGTGCATTCAGACTTGATGAATTTAGATTTTGATATAACAGAGTGGATAAAAAGGATCACGACAATTTGAATGCTTAAGATTTTCTAGGATAATCGTTTAATTGAGGAAGTGACCTGAAAAGATTTCCTCGAATTAAAAAAATTTGGGGTTTATTAAATTTTGAGGATGAAATTTCTATAAATGGGGAAGAATTATGAGGTCCAAGTTCTCAAAATATAGTAAATTATGGTAATTAAGTTAATATAATTAAATTTAGGATAAATGGATTAAGAAAATTTTGAGAAAAATCTTGGCTGAAAAAAAAATAGGAGCGACGCTCGATACAAGCTCGAGTACCAAGTAGGCACCAATTTGCCAAATGTGGCACCCGAGTAGCACCCGAGGCACCACCCGGGCGTATTTAGTAGAATCGATTGCCCGAAGGGTGCTTAATGAGTGCCCAAGGCGACACCATGACAGAGCGTGGGTGCCCGAAGGATGCCCGGCTCGCTCTCGAGCACTATTCATGTTTTCAGCCCACTGACTTTGATTTTGTTTATAAAAAGAAGAGCGGAGAGGGTTCTAGGGGCACGCACGAGTAGAAGCACGAAGGAGGAAGAGAGGAAAAGAGAAAGAGCAGGGACTCTTCACCAATTTTGATCCAATCAAAGTAAGGAAGAGGGTAGATTGGGCTACAGCAAGTGTGAGATCCCCATCACAAAATATGGTAATTATGGAATAATTAAGTTGATGATAAATATAATTAGGTTTAAGAACAAGGTAAAAATGAGTACCGAAGCATGAAGAAGCAAAAATAGGCAAAATGCGGCTCGGCGCCTGAAGGCAGCTCGAGTGCCCACCTCGAGCGCAAAAATACGAAACCAGCGCTCAAGGAATGCCCGAGGTGAGACAGTGGCAAGGAGGCTATGATGGGCAGCGCTCGAGTACCGCTCGAGCGCCACCCGGGCACACATTTGTGCAACCAGCACCTAGTTGGCGCTTGAGCACCACTCAAGCACCCGACTGATTATAAAAGGCTGAGCGCATTTTGCTCGGCCATTTTGCGACGGTTCCAACAGAGAATGGAGGGAGAGTAGAGGGAAAGGGAAGAGAAAAAGAGGAATCTGGCCATTCCACTCCGATCCGGGTAAAAATAACGGTAGATCGGGCTCAGGCAAGTGTACTTCGGACGTTATTTACCGTTTTGATAGCATTTTAATATCTCAGATATTGTATTTATACTTTAAATCCATGTTTCTTCATGTTTACTATAAATAAAACATATTTCTCCTGATTAATCGAACGAATTTCATATTTACTGGCATGTACTGCAATATTTATCTCCGATTTCATGTATAAATATGTGTTTGGTGTTCGTTTCTCATTCGGAATATTTATCGAAACCCTAAGCATGAAAATGAAGGGATTTGATGGTTTTAATCCATAAATTTTGACTAGTAAATGTTGATTTGTAACGAGATAATGCTCATGTTATGAATTGTAACTGAAAATTTTACATGGAACTGCACTTTTGAGTTATTGAGAATTATTTAAACACATTGAAGAGTTAACCGTGAGATTTTGACTAATTTTCTAAAGAATGATAAATTATAAGCTTTCCGATGTACAGTCAGGTAAGGTTTTTCAGCATGCCTTAAAACTTATGGTGGTAATTGAGGATAACTCTTTCAATGGAGTTATATGTTGTCCGCCCTTCCTCAGGGCGACAACCTAGAGGGTAGTTACTGTTACCAGCTGGCATCACCGTTCTAAATCTCATGAGAAGGGACAATCGAACTGGCCTTAGATTGTGTGGAGTGAATACAATCTATCCTCGATTACTCACTCCCTCGGCTAGTAGGGTCTACTAGTTTGGTCCTCCTGATAGTAAAAAGAAATTTTCTAGAATTTATAGAATTGATACTGTTTCTAAAGTATATTTTACCGATTTATAATTATCAAAGTATGATTATATTGATTCATAATTTCCGACGCATGTTTGAATAGCATTATGCCTTATTTCTATTTCCAAGAATGCTACTATTCTTCCGATCTTACCGTAGTCCATGAATGCTTCTGTTTTTTTGATGTTATCATAGTTTTCTACTCTAATGAATATGTGTTCTGCATAAAAGTATAAATAATAATTACCGAGACCTATTCATGCTGAATTACACTTTTCTCATACTTTTCGTATATGTTCCTATTCTTTGACAGTTTTTAGGACCTTCTGCATTCATGTTCTGCTAATACTTTCATAATCACTGCCTCAATTCATTTATTCTTTTACTTACAAAAAAAATAATGCATTTATGCTTTATGTGCCCCTGTATCGATTTTATATACATTTATGTTCTATTTGAAAGCATTATGTTCTGCATGTTTTAGTACCTTATTGGATTTCGGCTCTCTATTTTATTTTTTCCATCTAGATAAGGTTATAGAGACGATATCGGATGATCAGTCATAGCTAAAGATTAGCAAAAAAGGTTCTGGAGCCTCGGTGAAGCCTTGAAGATTATCTTGAAATATTTTAAAAAATCTGATAGTTTTGCATGTTCCATGGAATTTTGTAAATGAAATTATGTATAAATAATTATAGCATATTTTGTAAGTTTTTAGAACTGTATTTATATTTTCGCAGATTATATTTTGGGCATAGTTACTTCCACTATATGTTTTATGGTTCTATACAGGTTCTAGATGGCATCTCTCGTCTGAATTCTGATATAGTAGACAAAATAGTTGATATAAAGTTATGGATGGCATTTGAAATCCTATGAATACGTGTTGTAGGAGAACTGTGGTATTTGAGATAGTTGTGTTCTTGTACTAGTTCTGCTTTTGTGTTATGGTCATAAGTTTGAGGCTTAGCTAATGAGTATGCTCTTTACAGGTGCAAATAAGCAGGCTGCATTTTTTGTTTCTGTCTAGTTACAAAAGAGAATTTGTGAGGACCCAAAATCGAAAATGTAATAACTAGATGTGATTAAGGTGATTAATATTAGTAAGAGGCTATGCAAGTAGTGAAAAAGTGGTAGTTAAAAGTGAAAAGTTGGAAAATCCCCGAACTCAGTAAGCAGCAGAGTGGCACTTGCTGGGCGCTCGAGCCCTCCTATCGGGCGGAAAAACTAGGTCCATTCCGAATCCTTACTGCCCACTGGCCGCTCGAGCCGACCTATCGGGCGGAAAAACCAGTGCCATTCTGAATCACGACGGCTCGCTGGCCGCTCGAGCTCAGCTCGAGCGGCAGGCGCAGTATAAAAACACGATCAGCTTCTCTCCTTTTCATTTTAACGCGATTTAGGGTTTGAAGAGAGAGAGAGATCGTCGACTTTAGAGAGAGAAGAAGGGAGAACGAGGCCCGAGAGTCCGAATCCATCCTCAATCCAGTTATAAAGGTGAAAGCCCACGACAATGCAAGTGTACCTCGGACGTTAGTTTTCGTTTTTACAATTTATTTTGCTTTAAAGTGGACGAAAATGATGTTAACGCATGTTTAGAGTAAATGAAGCATGTTTCCTTCGATTAATCGGCTAGATTTCATGTTTCTTCATGTTTATGGAAGTATTTGGCTCCGATTTCATGCATGAGCATGTATTATGTGTTTATTTTGACATTGAAAGAACATGGCCAAACCCTAACCCAAAATTTTGGAGATTTATGGTTTAAATGCATGATTGAGTATATATATATGGAGTTATGGCATCAATTTCATGAATAAACACATGGTTAGGGACCGATTTGTGTCCGGAAGTTTTGGCGATGCACTAAGCACGAAAATGAAAGGGTTTTAGTGATTTTTAACAAAAGTTCCAGTTACATGAAAGTTAATTGACATCGATGTGCATCTTCCAATATAATTTGTTTTCAAAAATATGAACGACCGTATACCGACAAAATTTCCATGTGGATTTAAAGAAGTGCTGAAATTGTGTTGTGAAAGTTTGATTTCAAAAAGGGAATTTTCGTTAAATAGGTGATTTTCGTTACAGTTATTTTGGGACCCGAGACTGATTACAGTCCAGGTAAGTTCTTGGGTGAGGCTTTAGAACTTACGGTGGTAATCGAGGATAGCTCTGTCCATGGAGCGATTCATGGTTTGCCCTGTCCTCAAGGGCGTTAAGCCAGGAGGAACATAGGCCGACCTTTGGGTGGCACATAGTACAGATATCCCTCAGGATGGGATATATATGACATGATAGGCCTTGGATTGTGTAGATTGAATACAATCTATCCTCGATTATTTGCCCCTTACGCTAGTAGGGTATACTGGCAGGGTCTGAAATTGTTAAGATATATCACTGTAAAAGATAAAAATGTATTGTACAGTGAAAAGATGATAGAGTATCATCTGATGTAAAGATGACAATGAAACGTACACGATGAAAAGATGACAGTGAACAATACAGAGCATTGTTTTCAGTTTTACCATGCATCAGTGAAGTTTATAGTTATTGTTTTACAGTCTATAGTGTAATGATTTATGAAGCATGAGATTTAATATCGCTATAGAATGTCTTTACTATTTTCTTTCAGATGATGATTAATTAAACATTCTAGTTCTACATGGTTATATGATCGTTTTGGCATAACCGTTTTACAGTTCATATGCATGTATCTTGTTGGGCATCGGCTTACTGTTTTAGTATTTTTTTCCCCTCCAAATGAGACAGTAGAGTTACTACCTGATGAAAAAGAGTAAACAGAGAGGAGTTGCTTGAAGACTTTTGAGGACCACCGCATACTAGATCTATTTTTGAAAGACCCTGTTGATGTAAAGGCTTAGCTGGAAATGTGATTTTTGTATATGGGTCTTATGTTTATGGATACTCTAGAACATGTTGATTTTTGTATAGTAAGTTTATGATGTGTATGATAGTAGAAGAGAAAATGCTATGCTTCTACAGGTTCTTAGTTTACTTCCGCTATATACTCTAGATTTACTGTGCAGGTCCTAGATGTCATCTCGTTATTAAACTGTTAGAGTAGTAAATGTTTTTATGAATTTGTGCCATGGATGGCACATGTGATCTTGTGAATATTTGTTGTAGGAATTGTGAATGATGGATAGTTGTGTACTTATTATGATGATTATACAGGGTTGTATTTTGGATTTTTCATCCTATTACAAAGGAGACTCTGCCGAAATTTCTGCAAGAGTCTTGCCTTATGTTTTAGACCGTTAATGGTATTTCTGTTTTGACGAAAGCTTTTGAGGAAAAAAAAAATCTGTTCCGTCATAGAATTTGTCAAAATTTTTGTCTAAGTTAAATGATTTAAATTTATGGATTCTATTCTATATCTGTTTGACAGAAGGTCCTATGAGAATTAGGATACGTTCCATCACAATAAGTGTACCTCCAACTTTGTTTTCTGTTTTTATCAGTTTTTGACATCTCAATTTTGATATTTATATTCTAAAACCCTCATCCTATAAGCTTTGTCACAAATTATGTATGATTCTCATAATTTCTTCGTCAGATTTTGTATTTATGTATAATTATTATGAATTGTGGCTTCAATTTTATTGTTTGGTTTATGTTTTGTGTTTGTTTTATGTCCGGATGATTTGCTTCAAATCCTAGCTCGAAAATTTGAGGATATTTGGCTCCAAACTTTTGAGAAATGTGATGAAAAGGTTATTTGAACTATTGACAAGCTTGTTGGAAGATTGTTATTTAATATTTTGAAGATAGGATTACACTGTTAGACTTTTCAAGAGTATTCAGTCGAAGGATTATTTGTAAAAGTTTGATTTGGCCTTCGAGGCATGATAGTTATGATTAAGGAAATAAGATCAAGTATACCTTCAATTAAGCAAATCGATAAGAAATCAGACCTATGACTGGCATATAGTCAGGTAAGGTTCTCCGACATGCCTTAGAATATTATGGTGATAATCGAAGATAGCTTCATCCATGAAGTAATATGTGGTCTGTCTCTCCTCGAGGCGTTAAATTGAGAGGGTGGAGACTTTTGAACATTGAACAATGGACATTGAAAACTTATCAAACATTGGCCTTGGATTGTGTGGAGTGAATACAATCTATCATCGATTATTCACTCCCTCAACTAATAGGGTCTACTAGTTTGGGTCTATTCAAATAATAAAATTTAATTTGAAGAACCTGTGATATTTGAAATTGACTTATGGCTTCTGACATGCTTTCATGATGATTAATGCTTTCTCACATTTTATGTGCATTATGTTCTTCGATAAGTCCCATAGCTTTTACTCTATTGTAAACATGTTTTGTATAAAAATTTCATTTGCATGCTTTTATGGTACATAGCTGTGTTTCGGCTCACTCTTCTATTTTTTTCCTCCAGATGAGACTGTAGAGTTGCTACCCTAAGAAAACGAGTAAAGAAAGGGTTTAGCTAAAGAAGTTTTGAGAAGATCTGATGTCCTTGATGAACCTTTGGAGTCTGATAATAGTGAATGTAAATGCTATATTTTGTGAAAGGAAATCATATATAAATAGTCATGGAATGTCTTGTATTTTGTTGGAGAAATGTATTGTTTTTGCTTCCGCAGGTTAATTTTTGGTTATACTTACTTCCGCATTGTTTTTGATATTTAAATTTCTTTTGGTCCTAGATGACATCTCTCTTAGATCTAATACAGTAGCTAGAAGTACTGTATTGGAGTTAAGGATGATATGACATTTGTTGATCCTGTGAATATGTTGTGGATATATAGTGGATTTAATTTTGAGGATTGTCTATGTAAATGTCTTACACAGGTTGTGTTTATTCAGGATGTTTGTATGATTTTTGGTCCATTTTTAAGAAAAACTCTGCTCAATTTTCTGTAGAAATTTTATGTAAGTTAATCATGGGCATTAGTTAGTATGATTATTGAATGAAGTTATTAGAAAAAAATATCCCATTCAGTCACATCAACACATTTAAAATGTTAAGTCTTCGAGGTCCAGCAATCCTCCTTTAGCTATCCCAATCCTTACTCTTTCTCATCAGGTTTCAGTTCATAAGTTCCATCTGAAAGGGTAGACAATAATAGTAAGGGGTGAGCTAATTGCTCAGTAATGTACAATAATAACAAGGACATGCAAATTTTCATATAAAGAGAGAGGCATCAAAGGAATTAGGAACCAAAACATATATATAAAAATAATGCAAAAGCAAGAAATGATGCATGAACATGAAGTTATGGACATAATCTTTTCTCTACTTATTTTATTTTTTTTCCTTTAATTATTCCTTCCAGTTGTCTTTAGTCATCAAACAATTTAGGAACCAAATATGCATATGGGCCATGCAAAAGCATGAAACGATGCATAAACATGAGCTTGTAAACAAAAACCTTGTTCTCGTTTATTTTATTAACTTTCAGTTATTTCTTTAACTTGTTTTAGTCAAAAAACACGCTGAAAATCATGGAACAACTTAAAATTTACTTGTTATTTAGGATAATTCTTATCATTTTGAGGGATCAAAACTAGTAGGCCCTACCAGCTAAGGGAGTGAATAATCAACGATAGATTGTATTCACTTCACACAATCAATGGCCTTAATTCTTATTCCTTATTAACATCTCGAAGGCAGGATAATCATGCATTTTTCCCTTATTAACATCCTGAGGATAGGATGATTATAAATTCTTAGTTCTTATCCTTCATAGTAATGCCCCAAGGAAGGCAGACCACATATCACTCTATAGATAGAATTATCCTCGATTACCATTGTAACATCCTAATGCTTGCCAAGGAATATTACCCACTACTATACACGGTCAGAATAATCCTTGAGTTTTCACTGTAATATCAATGGCATGCTAGGGAAAGTTATCTATTGAATATCAAACATTAGTATGGTTTCTTACTGATTTTAGCTTAACTTAGGAAATCTTGTCTCTTGTTCCTTAGTCTTTATTCATCAGTCTTTGATGGCCACTTTAACTTCTCATAATTGAGTCTTTCAGATAGTTTTGGAGTTCTTAGTAATTTTAAATAGTATAACTTTTAACAAAATTTTAGATAAAATCATCCAAAAAGCACAAATAATTCATAAAATAATATTTCCATTCCATAACTCAAAATTTACAATAATTATTCCTTCAATTTTCGAGTTAGGGTTTGTGTGAGACCCCAGAATAAAAAACGTGATAATTGAAAGTGATTAAAATGATAATAATCATTAAGAGGCCAAACATGTATTGAAAAATGATGGTTGAAAGTAAAAAATTAAAAAAATATCCGAGTTTAGCAAGCAGCAGAGTGGGGCCTGCTGTGCGCCCGATGTGCTACAGCGAGCGCAAAAATCCAGTTGCTACCCGCTCGTCGTGCGCCAGGCAAGCTCGAGCGAGCCACTGGCAGAAACCCCGCGCTCGTCGCGCGCTTGACAAGAGCTCGAGTGCAGCCCTTACTTTTGCCCGCGTGCTAACTTCGTTTTTGTTATAAAATGAAGGAAAAAAAGGAAAAGTGAGAGAGAGAGAGTAAACCATGCACGATAAAGAGGAAGAAGAGAAGAGGAGAAGGGAAAATCACTTGTTCCAATCCACATCCGGTAAAAATAACGGTAGATCGGGTCAAGGAAAGTGTACTTCGGACGTTGTTTTTTATTTTTACAGATTTCTCTTGCTTTAAAGTTGATGAATATACTCTAAAATATTGTTGATGCATGTTTAAAGTAAACAAAGCATGTTTCCCTCGATTGTTCGGTTAGATTTTATGTTTACCCATATTTAATGCAAGTTTTGGCTTCGATTTCATGAACAAGCATGTGATTAGTGTTCAATTTTGTCCTGGAAGCTTGTGATGAAACCCTAACTCGAAAATATTGGAGATTTTTGGTTAAATTGATGATTTAGTATATGTGTAAGGATTTATGGCAATAATTTCATGAATAAACACATATTTAATGTTCGATTTGACTCTAAAAGTTTTGGCAAAATCCTAGGTACGAAAATGATGGGGTTTTAATGATTTTAAACCATAGCTCCTATTATATAAAAGTTCATTGGCACTGAAATGAAGCTCTCGGTATAATTTATTTTTGAAAATTTTACGCGGACTTATACCAATAAATTTCCATGCACATCTGAAGTAAAACTGAAGGTTTTTAGACCGTTACCGTACGTTCTGAATGTTCTGAAATTAACTGAAAGAAAATTGTGAAACTCTGATTATAAAAAAAAGGTTTTCAGTAAAGAGGTTATTTCTGATATTGTTAATTAGGACCCAGGACTGATTACAGTCCGGTTAAGTTCTTTGGCATGCCTTAGAACTTTACGATGGTGATCGAGGATAACTTTGTCCTTGGAGTTATATGTGGTCCGCCCTTCCTCGGGACATTACGGTTAGGAGGAAAGTATAGTTTCTGGCCTACCTTCGGGTGGCACACCGTACCGATCCCTCGAGATGGGATACTTCTGTTACAATTACCGACTTTGGATTGTGTAAAGTGAACACAATTTATCCTCGATCATTCGCCCCCTCAGCTAGTAGGGTATACTAGTTGGGTCTGTTACTGTTCTGTTATGTCACCGTTCTGTTCTGTTACTGTTCTGTCCTATATCGCTGTTATTATACTGATTTTTGTCCCGTACCGATTACTGATTACCGATCACCGAGTACTGATTACTGATTACCGATTACTGATTTTCGATTACTGATTACAGATTTCTGATTTTTGAGTTTAATATCGTTAAAGTATGCTTTTTCTATTTCCTGGATGATATTCTGTTTAACTGTTTTGTTTCTATATAGATTCATGACCATTCTGTATCACTGTTTTACTGCATATATGCATGTACCTTGCTAGACCCCGGCTCACTGTTTTATTATTTTTTTTCCCCCTCCAGATGAGACAATAGAATTAGTGCCCGATGAGAAAGAGTGATCGAAAGAAATTTCTGAGGACTTTTGAGGACCTAAAGCAATTGGAGCTATTTTGGGAGAACCAGTTGATGTAAAGACTTGACTGGACATGTGATTTTATATATGGATCTTGCATCTATGGATGTTCTTGCACATGTTGATTTTATATAGAATGCATATGATGTATGCGATGGTAAAAAGGAAAAACTATGCTTCTGCAGGTTAATAGCTTAACTTCCGTTCTAAACTTTTGGATACACTATACAGGTCCTAAACGGCATCTCATTATTGAACTGTTAGTGTAGTTAATGATTTTATAGATTTATGCCATAGATGGCACATGTGATCCTATGTTTGCGTGTTGTAGAAAAAATTGTGGTATATTTAATAGTTGTGTGCTTGTAATGGTTGATCTTACAGGTTGTATTTTTGGGTTTTCATCCAGTTATAAAGGAGATTCTGCTGAAATTTTTATAAAATTTTTGCCTTATATTTTAGTCCATTAATCCTGTTTTTGTCTTAACGGAAGTTTCTGAGAAAAAAAAATTCATTCCGTTACAGTTTGAGAGAAAATATTCAAAATACATTCGGACATGAAACATAAGCTATACACTGAAATCAAACTCATAAATCATAATACTCATATTTAAACATGCAATTTATTCATAAAATTATAAGAGAATTAAAAAACATATGATATTACATATAAATCTTAGAGGAGAAGGGTATTAGAGCAAAAATACCCAAATGCAGATATCAAAAAGCAACAACAAAGAAATATAGAGCTTAGGGTACACTTATCTCAGCCTGATTTATTATTTTTCTTACTCTGATTGGGTTGAAAGTCATTGAAATTTCCTCTTTCATCTCTTTTTCCTCTCCTTCCTCCATCCCCGCTCTACTGCGTCATGCCCCGCTCTTCTCCTTTCTCCCTATTTAAAATAGAAAACAGTAAGTCAGTGAGAAATTTTCATACTCGCGCTCGAGCACCATTCGAGTGCACTTCAAGCACAACCACACTGGAATTAGCACCATCTAGCTAGCTCGAGCCTGCGGTGAGCCTTGTAGCTACTAGAATTAGCGCCCTCTATTAGGCTCGAGCCTGTGGTGAGCGCAGCCCTCATTTTCCTTAACTATGATCAAATCTCCATTTTTCCTTAATACATTCCTCATAAACTTAATTTTATTAAATTGATTACTAGAAATACTATGTTTTAGGAACCAGTACCTTACATCCAAGGTACTTTAGCCATTGTATATGAATTCGGAGTCCATACCTTCATTTATGTTTCCTACTAAAAGGTTATGAATTTTATCTTAACAATACCAATATATTTGGGATTTTCTTACAAATATTATGTTTTAATAAAGGATCAATTAGAGTAGCACAGTGAAAATATGTAGGTTATAGTATTGGGATATTTAAGGTTTTCAATAAATTAAACAAAATGAGTTATTGACTGGTTTTACTGCAGATTGTTGAATCATTATGATATGTGTGTACTTGGGCTAAATTGTCATCAATCGATGAGAAATTACTTTATATTAAGATTCTATTTGGAATTTTGAGAACTTCATTTTGAAAATTTAGATGACTCGTCTGGTTATATTTATTTGGGAAAAATCTTTCAATTAAGAAATTATTTTGGAAACACAAGAACAAATCCAAGAAAATCATCCTATCTAATTGAGGATGAAGATATGGGAGGAAGTATGCAGATTTTGAGGAAGAAATTTTTTTCGATGAGGGTAGAATTGTAATGATTGAGATTTCATAAATCATAATTAAGTA
>JAODPA010087776.1:0-24435 GCA_025585075.1 Nepenthes mirabilis
ACTTTTTTGTATAATTAATAATTTTTTAATATAAATATTCTTCATTAAATATACTGATGGGTAAGTCCAAAGCAGGCAGGCCTAATAAGAAAAATAGCCCAAAATCTAAAAATGCTCAGATGCATGTTTGGACGGTCAATACTAGCGTTGATCCTGTGGAAAGCCAATTAAGCGGCCCATGCGCTCCCTCAAGACAGTCGACAGCTCTGTTGACCCGGAGCACTATAGTAGCAGACCGAAAAAAAGGTAAAAATCTTATATGAGCTAGGCCTAATTTGGCAGACGTTTCCGTACATGACAAGCAACAGTCTCTTTCCCTGATTTCGCGCCTTCCTTGAAACCAATCTCCACTAAATAGGGTATCAACAGATTTGACGCCCTTCCCATGAAAAGGGCGCCAGATTCTCTCTTTCTGCCTACAATGGGCTCTAACGGTAATAGAAGCATAGAAGGAAGGCAAATAATCAGGAGAACCGTTACCCGCTTAAAAAGAAAACGATCTCAATAGAATGCACAAGTCAAATCTTCCTGCTTAAGGAAGGCTGCCCAACACGATGCAGGGATCGTGCCTTCTTGACCGAGGAAGGTCGCCTTGCCCACCATCTATATAACCCTATAGAGTATCCATCCTGAGGGAAGAACAAAAAAAAACAACAAAGAACTACGACGGAGAATCCCTAAGCATACTAACGCTCGCTCCTAAGCACACAATTTCTTACTATAATAATCCCACACCAAGTCTTCAGATTCCAGAGACTTCACTCACTTCTTGAGCTCTGTCCTTCAAAACTTTCACGCTTACAGGATTTAGCTTCCCGCTTGTTTCCCGTGAATATTGAGTCGAAAAACTGCGCTCTCGACGAGTCGTAAGAACGTCTTTTACATCTAATGGCAAACACTCCTTCCTACCCCAATCTCCCTCTCTATCTCAACTCTCATTTTCAGTTACTTTCTCGTAATTTGAAGGTTTATTGCTGACTTAAGTATCGGAGTGTCTTCAATAGGACAACATCCCGTCGACACCTGACCTTTTGTTTATTAAGTGGTGTGCAGGGTTCAGACTCAGTGAACGGAGCTGGATCCAAACATCTCATTCAACCCGAATCTGTTCGAAGTCAGATCAAGGCACACATCATTGATGCCGTTTATGGGAAACGCTTACAAAGAGCCCGCTACGTTTCCTAGAAGCCCTTTTTAACCAATACCCTCAATCGAAATGGAGAACACAATGGTACAAGCAAGTAAGCTAACCAAAAATGTGGCATTCGCAGACCAGGACCACGCCACTGGTGTCGTGGTCAATGGGGTAGCCGGCGGGATTCCAGCGCCTTTCTTTCAAAACCTAGTGGAGCATATGCTAAATACCAACAAGATACTTCATATACTCTGCTCCCGCTAGGAGCAAGCGGAACAGGGGGTTGCACCAGCGGAGGCCCCCACACCAGCATCCAAATGAGAAGGCCAGAGAAAGAAAGTTCCGACTCGAAAGCCTAGAAGGCTAACCAATATTCGCGCACCGGAGTCCTCATATACTCAAAACCGTCTAAGGTGTGAGGAGCAGGGAATCAGTGCGACCCCAGGGGAAAGTTCGGAATGAAGGAACCCCAAATATTCTCGCGTAGAATCTAGGCCCCAGGCTCAGGAGAGAGCCTCCCGGGCTATTAGATCTATCGGTGATAGCTGCCACCCGGCTACTGGACAAACCAGAGAAAGAATGGAGTTGAGGATATATCTCAACTTCAAAAGATCAGGTAATATTGTTCAAGTAGATCCGAGGCTAGAAAGATATAGAATCGGGTCTTCAAAGACGATGAGCACATAGCCAATATCGACAGATCTCCATTCACAGTGGAGATCTTAAACTGTTCCATGTCGACAAAATTTAAAATGCCAGCCCTTGATTCGTACGATGGGAGTGCTGATCCCGTTAATCATTTCACCCACTTTCACACCTATCTGGGTCTACAGGGGTTGGAAGACGTAATCATGTGCCACTGCTTTCCGCTCACCTTAAAAGGAGACGCACGCATCTGGTTCCATTATCTCCCCTTAGACTCAATCCGAAGTTTTAAGGAGCTTACAGATCTCTTCTTGTCACAGTATGCCTCCAACCGCAGGGAGGAAAAGTAGCCTTGGCATCTGTCGCACATCAAGCAAAAGCATAGGGAGAACCCGCGAAAGTTTCTGGATCGCTTCGTGACAAAAGCTAGGCAGATCCCCCGACTCACGGAGGAAATGAAACTAGGCAATTTCATCTTGGTGCTAGCGCATGGAGACTTCTTCAGGCACCTAGCACATAAGAACTCGCAGACATTTCGAAAAGCAAAATCGATCCCGATCGGATCGAACAGCCTCGCTCTGTCCCAACTGAAGGAAAGAGGAAACACAACGGTGGTGATCACTCTCGTCGAAAGCGCCACTGGATCGGACCATTAGAGCGCAAGGACTACGGGCCCATCAACTTAATGCCCTTGACTGATACATGTTCGAACTTCTTCATGCAGATCTGTGGAGAGAAATTCCTTAAATGGCCAAAATCACTTAAGAAAGCGGAGGGAGAAAATTTATTCAAGTACTACGATTTCCATCGATCTCCCGGGCACTCCACAGTGGACTACAAGACCCTCCAGTGGGAGATTGAAGAGCTATTAGAAGGCGACATCTCACCAAGTTCGTTAAGGGCCCTGATTAGAGCTCTAGCATGATGGGCGGAGAAGGACTGGGGCCTTCCCCTCCATAAAAATGGGTTGCGGCAGGAGTGGTAAATATGATCACTACCCGACCGATTAAAAATCTGGCCGACAATAAGGAGCAGCAAACTTGGAGGAAGAAACAACGTACTACTGACACCGTCATTAGTTTTAGTGATAGTGACCTGAAATATGTAGTTTCCCCCCATACAGACCCCCTTATTATTTCTACACTCATTTTCGACGGCAGTATCGACTACCAGCTAAAACGAGTATTCGTTGACAATAAAAACTCTCCCGATTTGCTCTATCTCAATGCGTTTTTTAAACTTGGTTTGAAAAAGAATCAATTAAAACCTGCTAAAGGCCCGCTGTACAGCCTTGACAACGAACTGGTGCCCATCTAAGAGACGATCTGATTAGAAGTCAGCCTAGGAACATAACCCAAAGCGGCAAGTCATACACGTACCTTTTTGGTAGTTGACTTACCCTCTGTATACAACGCTATACTAGGCCGACCGTGCCTAACAGCGTTCGGGGCTATCACTTCAATACCACACCTCAAAATAAAATTTTCAACGCTATACGGTGTGGGCGAAGTGCTGGGTGACCAAGGCATCGGGTGGACATGCTACATGTCCCAAATTGCTCGTAACAACAGCACTAGAGCGGTGGGAGAACTTGACCATTGAGACGAAACGACCTTACAGCAGGCGCAGTCCGATGAGGCAATCAACCTAGTCCCACTGAATCTGGAGGATCTAGAAAAGTGCGTAGGGATCGACGGCTCACTCACCGGTCCATTGTGCGATGAGCTGATTAGCTTTCTGCTATGGAACACTGACATCTTCTCATAGACTCCCGCTGACATGCCTGGGATTTCAGCCCGAGTAATTATTGACAAGTTGGGCCTCGACCTGGATGGAAAGCCCTTCAGGTAGAAGCGGAGAAATCACTTAGTAGAAAAATTGGTTGCCATTTGGGAGGAAATAAAGAAATTGCTAGACGCCGGATTCATCAGAGAAGTCCAGTACCCCGATTTGCTCTCCAATGTAGTCCTAGTAAAGAAGAGCTGCGGGAAGTGGCGAATGTGTATCAATTTTACCGACGTTAACAAAGCCTACTAAAAAACTAATTTTTCTTTACCGAGGATTGACCTGCTGGTAGACTCGACGTCCAGACATGAGCTGTTAAGTTTCATGGATGCTTATTTAGGCTATAATCAGATCCGAATGAGCCTGAAGGACGAAGAGCATACCTCATTTAGGACGGACCAGGGGACTTACTACTATAAGGTAATGCCCTTTGGACTGAAGAACGCAAGAGCTACCTACTAACGGCTGGTAAACAAAATATTTGAGAAACAGATCGGCCGCAATATGAAAGTTTATGTTGACGACATGCTCGTCAGGAGCAAAACCACTAGCGACCATATCCGCAATTTGGCAGAGTCATTTGAGGTGCTCCGTGAGTATCAAATGAAGCTAAATCAGGCTAAGTACGTCTTCGGGGTAGCCTCGAGAAAATTCTTGGGTTTTATCACCTCCCAACGAGGGATCGAGGCAAACCCAGAGAAAATCAAGGCCCTCGCGGACATGGCTCCCCCATGAAACGTCAAGGATGTTCAGTGACTGACTGGATGATTGGCAGCCTTGTCCCGCTTCCTAGTAAAATTTGGTGACAAGTATTAGCCATTCTTCAGGGCTCTAAGGGGAACAAAATCAAATGGGTTCCAATAAACGGTAGATTATCAGGTGGCCTTCAATGAGTTGAAGCAATATTTGGCTAGCCCGCCATTACTAACGTCGCCCAAGGTTAGAGAGGAGTTACACCTCTACCTGACGGTGTTAGAGGTGTCCCTCAACTTCGTTCTCATATGCCAGGACTCCGATACCCAACGACTAATCTACTACGTGAGCAAAACACTGACCAGCCCGGAGACGCGCTACCGGTGCACAGAAAAGTTGGCCTTGGCTCTCATATTTTTTGCACGAAAACTAAGGCCCTACTTTTAGGCACACAGCGTCATAATTCTTACCGACTAGCCTCTAAAGAGAATTCTCCAAAAACCTGATATTTCTAGACGGTTGGTAAAGTGGGCTATCAAATTGGACGAGTTTGACATCGAGTTTCGACCCAGGCCTCCCATAAAAGCACAGGCTCTGGCCGACTTCATTATCAAGACCATGACCCCAGTTCTTGAAGAGCAGCCCCTAGAGAATGCGGAACAACACGTGGAAGCTCCAAAATGGGTACTCCATGTAGATGGATCATCTATGGACACAGGCAGTGGAGCCAGGGTGGTCCTCATGACCCCTGACGGGTTTGAGGTGAAGTACTCCCTTAGACTCTACTTTCCGGCCACCAACAACATTACCGAATACGAAGCCCTGTTAGCTCGGTTAAGGTTAGTGAAAGAGTGCTTAGCCAAACGACTAGCTGTTTACAACGACTCCGAGCTAATCGTCAACCAGATTAATGGGAATTTCGAGGCAAGCAACCTACACATGGTCAAGTACTTGATAAAGGCAAGGGAGGCAACCGCAGCTTTGACAAGCTAACCCTGGTCCATGTTCCAAGAACTAAAAACTGGAAGGTCGATCAACTGGCCAGAGTAGTGACGATCGAAAATCTAGAACAGTACTGGAGGGACATGAGGGAAGTTCTGAATGCTCCCAGTATAGAGAAACAAGAGGCAATGCAAATCTTCGGGATGAAAAATTGGATGACACCTTACTTGAGGTACCTAGCGGACCAAGCATTGCCAAAAGACGCAGAGGAGGCCAGGCGGATAAAGAGAACGGTCGGCTGGTACACCATAGTCGATGGGTGGTTGTATCGCCGTGACTACTTGTCTCCATACCTCCGGTGCCTAGCCCTTGAAGAGGTTGACTACGCTTTGGGTGAAGTGTACCTTGGGATTTACGGATCGCATGTCGGTGGCAAAAACCTAGCATTCAAGATTATGCGGCAAGCCTATTATTGGCCATCGATAAAAAAGGATGCACTCGAGTTTGTAAAGAAGTGTAAAAGCTACCAGCTCCACGGCAACCTTCGCCACCAGCCATCCGCCGAGCTGAAATTTGTTCAGGCGCTGTGGCCCTTTGCGCAATGGGGGTTCAACATTCTCGCCCATTTTCCATTGCAATTGGGCAAATAAAGTTCATCATAGCAGGAATCGACTACTTTACAAAGTGGGTCGAGGCCGTCTCGCTGACCAGGATCACAGAACACAATGCTCTTGAGTTCATTCGCCAGAATATCATCAGCAAAGTTGGCATTCCAGAAGTCATTATAACTAACAATGAGACTCAATTCTCGAAAAAATACTTTACCAAATATTGCATCAACCTTACGATTAGGTTGGTCTACACTTCAGTGGCATACCCCTAAGCGAGTGGACAAGTAGAGGTCACAAACCGAACGTACTCTATGGGCTTAAGACCAAGTTGGAGGATGCAGGGGGCTCTTGGGTAGATAAACTCCCCTCTGTCCTCTGGTCTTACCGGACAACTCTAAAGGAATCAATGCGTGAGACACCCTTCAGCCTTTGTCACTGGACTGAAGCGGTGATTCCAGTTGAAATTGGGCTTTCAAGTCTTAGAGTGGAATCTTTTGACCCACGGGGTAACTCCCAGAAAATCCAGGAATACCTAAACTTACTAGAAGAAGATCGCGAAGCCACCAGAATGCGGATAGCGGCCTACCAATACCAAATCACCCGCTACTACAACAAGAAGGAAAAAGCGCAGCAGTTTGATATCGGAGACTTAGTCTTGCGAAGCATTGAGGCCGCAGGAAAGGTGGCCGGCTAGAATAAGTTCTCCCCGAATTGGGAAGGGCCTTTTCTAGTCTCTGTCGTCCTGCAAAACGGGGCATACAAGCTCTTGAACTATGAGGGAAAGCTTGTTCCACGGACGTGGAACGTGATCCACCTCAAACGCTACTTCTAATAAGGACACAGGTAGGTAGCCTGTATAATTGTATGTAATCATTTGTATGCGCATTTCAATTAGTAAAACAAGTATTCCCTTTAGCATGTTGTGTTTGCTTCTTTTATTTTGTGTGCATATATGTGTGATTCTTATTGCAGGTTAAACGACCTAGGCTGTCCCTAAGTCAGGAGGGTCCACACCCTCTTGTTACTAAACCCGAGTCATCCAGGCGGTCCATAAGTGGTTGTATCTAAACGTCGGTCTTCCAGATGGCCCGTAAGTGGTCGTACATGAACCTCGGTCATTCGAGCGGCCAGTAACTAGCTAAATTTAAACCCTTGCCATCTAGGCAGCCCATGAGTGGTCGTATCTAAACCTTGATCATCGAACTGACCCATTAGCGGTCAAAAATCTCAGGGGGCTAGCACGGCACACGCAACAGCCTCCTTCATAAGGAGATAGCGTGACCAGTTAACGATGATCGACAAGAGCAAAACGCTCCACCAAAGCTGGCCGCCCAAGTCTGCACTTGGGCAGTGCCACCAAACTTTACTCGCAGGTAAATACTAGACTAGCTTAACACAAGTGACAGCCTAGAGAATGCACTCAAGGACTCCACTCATTTGAAAACGCCATGAACGCCCAAAACAAAGCGAGCGGCCAACTCACAAGAAGCCCACCCAGTTGGCCGCCCAGAACAGCGAAGGAACAAAATACAAGCAAAAAGCAGCTATAAAAAAGTAAAAAACATGCGACATGCACAAAGTTGCTCGTATTATTACTTATGGTGAAGTACATTTATATAATTGTACCAATAAAAAAAAACTATAATCACCAAAAACAAAGGGGATGGCGGTGGCCCCTGTCTGTCCCGTGGCTCCCCCACGAGGCTATCGCGGCGTTGTGCTGACGGGTTTGACAAGTTGATGAGATCCATAGGAAAGTTAGGATCAACCAGCCACACAATACGCCGACTGATGTTGATCCCTTCCCACAACCGCGACAGCATCATGTCCGCAACCTCGTGAGGATGAATGCAGAGGCTTAGATCGTTCTCTAGGGTGGCCATCTGTCCTGCGAGCTGATCGAGGCGCCCCTTAACCCGCTTGTTTTCCTCCTTCAGACGAGCGTTCTCCACCTTCAGGCTCTCGTTCTCCACCTCCATGCCGCCAAGACAGACTCCAGGGCAGCCACGTCCTCTCCATGCTCTGCCCCCAGAGCCTCCAACCTGGAATCAAGCCAAGCACTCTCCATATCCTTATCGGAGATCACCTGGTCTCTCTGCCTAAGTGCCTTGGTGACTGCACCCGTGACCTTATCAGCCTACACATAAAAAAGGGGGGTTAGAAAAGGAAAATTTAAAGATAAGGCAGCTAACAAAATTTATACATCCCAAATTCTTCGTGCTAGCCTGTCTGGTCTGGCGTGCAGACCCGGTGCCAAAGGCTGTGAGCAAGGCGTGGAGCCCTCATGGGTAGGGCTGGCAGCAACCTCTGCCAAGAGCTCCTCCAACGACTCCTCTGAAATATCCTCCATCTTGGTTGGCTCCTCGGGAACAGTGGGAGGCTCCAAAATCGTCTCCTGTTACTCAGTTGGCAGTTCCATAGCAGGAGATGCAGCGGACAACTCCTGCGGCCCAAGAGCTCCAATAGGTGGATCCGGAGTCATCTCTGTCGGCCTAGGACGAGGATGAGACGACAACCCTACCAGCGTAGGCTGTGCAAGAACAACTCCGCCACTCGCCCTGGCATTCAACATGGTGTCATAGGATTCTAAATCCAACTCCACTTCAATCCCGGAAGCAGCACCTACACCCGCAAAGTGCTCGGCGGACAAATAGTCTTGCCCCGAGGACGACAAAGAAGGGCCACCGAGGCTACCCTCTTTTGCCTTAGACTAGAGGGACTGGTATCAGACAAGCGAGGACCTATGAAAAAGCCATTTTTCCTCTTCTTCCCTCGCAGGACCTTTGGCAGTGGGACCTTGAATTTCTGGACGGGAGAGGGAGGCCTCCACTTGGTCTTCTTGGCCTTAACACGGAGACCAAGTGGTCTTTTCGAAAATCCCCAAGGTGATCCTCGATAAGTTTGACCAACCAAGATAGGGATACCGTCTCAGCCTCAGAAAGCGCCCCCGTATACGTGTCAGGCACCTGACCCCACTCCCTGGCTAAGGACCAGGACTCACCCACGCTAATGAAGAAGAATCAGTTCTTCCAATTCCTCTGAGAGTCATATATGATGGTACTTATCCTAAGACCACTACGTGGGGATAGAGAAATCCACTCTACTCTCTGGTTAAGCTTAAAGAGCCATCTAACCATCGACATCGTTAGCAGCCTCGAGTGTTGACGGAGGAATATGCAGAAGGAGCATAGATATCGGATGACGTTGGCATGAAACTGTGTAATGTGAACCTGAAGAGCTTGAAAGATCGACATTAACTCGTCAGGAATCGGAAGACGGAGCCCACTCCTCAAATGGGCCTCGTATATGGTCACAAAGCCCGCAGGTGACAGGAAAGCCCTGTCGTCCTTCCCAGGAACACGAAAGGCAATCTCCTTTGGAATATTGTACTCTACGTACAATACCTTCATATCGTTCTCTCTCAGGACGGAAGCGATATCGGCGGCAGAAGCCAAGGTCAGAAAATCAACTAGGATTTTTTCTGTTTCACTCCTACGGGTTAAGGAAGACGAAGAAACAAAGGAAGGCGTAGGAAAATTCAAAATTAAACGAACGGGCAACTTAAAGGCCAGTGTGAACACAAAACTGCCTCGAAAGCATGCGCCATCATTACCGCCACGTATTGCTTCCCAAAAGGGAGCCACGAATCAGATCCTCCAGCCCGTTAAATACCGAGATACTGAATACACAGCATGAAGACACATGGCACACTTTTTCTGACAGGATGACTAAGGGCCAACGCTTCCTTCTCTAAGTTGCTTGGAAGTTTTTCAAAAACAGTCAATAAATTCGGTCAACATTCTGGAAGTACGTGAGGGCTCCTCTTCAGACGGTCAATGACTTCGTCACCATCAGCAAACAACAGACACATCCTATCATGAACATACGGATGGCCAGAATATAAACCTCCGGCATGGGAGGCTAGTGATGGGTAAGGCCACAGTAGGCAGGCCCAATAATAAAAATGGCCCAAAATCTAAGAAAGCCCAGATGAGCGTTTGGACGGTCAATGCTAGCATTGACAGTGTGGAAGGCCAACTAGGTGGTCAACGCGCTCCCTCAAGACAGTCAACATCTTTGTTGACAGAGAGTATTGTAGCAGCAGACCGAGAAAATGTAAAAACCTTATATAGGCCAGGCCCAGTTTGGCAGATGTTTCCGTACACGACAAGTAACGATCCCTTTTCCTGATTTCGCACCTTCTTTGAAGCCAATCTCCACTAAAGAGGGTATCAACAGATTCGACGCCTTTCCCATGAGGAAGGCGCCATATTCTCTCTTCCTGCCTACAATGGACTCAAACGGTAACAGAAGCGCAGAAGGAAGGCAAATAATTTGGAGAATCGTTACCCACTCAGAAAGGAAACGATCCTAACAGAATGCACAAGTCAAACCTTATTGCTTATGGAAGGCCGCCCAACACGATACAGGGATTGCGCCTTCTTGATCAAGGAAGGTCGTTCTGCCCACCATCTATATAACCTCACGGAGTCTCCATTCTGAGGGGAGAATAAAAAAAAACAAAGAACTACAACGGAGAATCCCTAAGCATACTAACGCTTGCTCCTAAGCACACAATTACTTACTACAATAATCTCACACCAAGCCTTCATATTCCAAAGACTTCACTCACTCCCTGAGCTCCGTCCTTCAAGGCTTCCATGCTTACAGGACTTAACTTTTCGCTTGTTCCCAGTGAATATTGAGTCAGGAAAATGTGCTCTCGTTGAGTCGTAAGAATGTCTCTTACATCTAAAGGCGAACGTTCCTTCCTACCCCAATCTTCCTCTCTATCTCAACTCTCATTTCTAGTTACCTTCTTGTAATTCGAATACTTATTGCTGACTTGAGTATCGGAGTGTTTTCGGTGGGATAACATCCCGTCGACACCTGACCTCTTGTTTGTTGTAATGGTGTGTAGGGTCCAGATTCGGTGAATGGAGCCGAATCCAGATGTCCCATTCAACCCGAATCTATTCGAAGTTGAATTCAGGTACGCATCATATACACTAGCATAATATTATAATTTGTAAGATATTATATATTTTTAGATATATTTATAAAAATATAAATTTTAAATAAACATGCTAAAAATAAAAAATAATCCATTGATAGACTTAAATTGTCCCAATTCAGCTTATAGACAGCATGGTTGTGGTTTTTGGCCCTTGTAATTTACTGGTTATAAATTTTTCAATTTTGATTATGTCTGTGTGCAAGGTAGCATTCAAACTCCAATCAATATTTGACCTAATTCCTAGGATTTGAAGGATACAATTGGTATCATAGTGTGCACCATGTATTGAATATGATTTGATGTGCCTTATAGTTGTTAAGTGATAATATAGATCATGAATAGATTATATAAAGGTTTATACTTGATTTTGGTGGCCAAATATATGAGAGAGATTTACATTTGAATGTTGTTAGAAATAACGTTCAAACGTCAAGTAGTGGCTTAGGGGATTTTGTGCACGGCAAGATCAAGATTTTTTTTTTTTTTTTTTTGAGGATTAGACACTTATTAAGTTGTGACAAGACCCTGGAGATAGAAATATTAGCTTGGTTGAGGTTTAGCTTTATTTTTGTAGCGATGAAGGTTTAGTGTTTGTCCATCGTGCAAGCTCATGTTTGAATGCCATGAGTTAGTTTCGGGAATGGGAGTTAAATCATAGATTTTGAGACCTAGGATTAGTATTTTAGATTGGTAATAACTTCTAGAGGATTTCATGGGCCTTAGAAAGTTGACTACGGGGAGTATTTAGGTACTCCACAGTCATTCTTCATGATTCCTTGTTTTTGAGTTCATTGGTGTTATCTTTCGATTAGCATATATACATTTTGTGGGCACTTCATGGTCAGGTAAATGAGAGGGTACAAATATTCTAAGGTGTTTGGACAAATGGGAATCCTCCACAAGACCTTAGAATAGTTTACGCTTTTTAATATATAATCCATTTTGATGGTTAAGATCGTTGATCTTGAGGTAGGATTTTTATAACCCTGTGGCTATCATATAACATGGTATCCAAGATATAACAACATAATGGCATCATAGGTTGATCTGTGGCATGCAATGTGTACAGAATTAGGGAGAGCTATAGAGGTAGTTACATACCAAGTATGTTAGGAACCTTGTAGTATTTACCAAACTGGTAAAGATATAAATTTGTGACCTTTAGTTTATAATGATAGAATAAAATTCATGAGGATTCTTGTTATTTCATATAGTTGTGACATTATATTGTGTTGAATTTTTGAAAAATCTATGGGAGGATCATCATATATAGGATATTTTAAGACCTTGTAGTATATTTATTGCGATTCATTAGAATCCAGCAAATATCTTTTAGGACATCACGATTATTTCTTAAGTTGCCATCAAGAATGTTATTTATTAAAATCATTTATTGAGTTGTATTTATTATTATTTATTGATGTGACTAATTGATATTTATTATTTTTGATAACTACTATTACCCTGCAAATTTTGTATATTGTATTATATGGCAGTTGAGTACCGGAGATTGTTTGATTTTTGCTATTATTAATCTCAATCAAACTACTTATTAAGAATTTGATCCACACTTGCTATTTCTTTTTTTCGGCATAGCACAATTGATGACGTTGGTTGATGGTAAAGTTAGAGTGAGAGCCTTGGATCAAGGGATGATAAAAAGCCCAGCTGGAACATTTTATTTTTATTATTGATGAGATACACTTAATTACTATTTTATTTATTTATGTTGGATTTGGGGTTGCGCTTTTTTCGGCAATAATGATCACTTTTGTTATTGATGCATTTTAAATCTAAATTTTGAACAGATTTGGATCAAGTTATTTGTCTGAATTCAACTTTGTCCACTAAGTTTGGATCCTACGCACCATAACTACGACTAAGAAGTCAGGAGACGGTAGGAGGTTGTCCTACTGTAAACACTCCGATATTCAAGTCAGCAAACAGTTTTCGAATTAAGAAGGTGAAAGTAAAGAATGTAAGAAAATGTAGAGAGTGTTTGAGATTGGTGAGTACTCTCGTTGAGAGAGGGTTTGTTGGTTCATGAGAAGCGTGGGCTCTAAGCACTATGTTCGTTGGGAATATAGTGGTAAAGAGGGAAAGAGCGTTTGTAGTCTGAAAGCGTGTGAGCTTTTCTGCAAAGAGCTTTTGTGGGAAAACCAGAGTGTGCTTTGGAGTGAGGACTCCGTGACTTTTTATAGTTGTTGTACTGGGCGGCTTTCCTTGCATAGAAAGATTTAATTCCCGCGCTCTATTAGACTTACTACCTTTTCTGGCGTGGAGCTTTTATGGCAATAATGGTTATTGCCTTGATTGCTTTCATTCTGCATGCTACAACCATTTGGGTTTATTACAGACAGGAGGAGGATTCTAACACTTTTCTTTAGGGATGCACGTTAAATATGCTAATAACCGTTACAACTGAGATTACCTTTTGTGGAGAGCGTGAAATCAGGGGAGATGACTGTTGCTAGTCGAGGACGGTCGCGTGGGCAAAACTGGGTTTGGCCCACTTAAGACCTGGTCTTCAGACAGTCAGCTGGATCTGTCGCTGGTCAATGGAGATATTGGCCATCTTGAGAGCAAGTCGTCCATCCTACTCTTAGGCTTCTTCTGGCTCACTTAGCCTTTCGTCCGATCAACGGTGGGTATTGACCGTCCAAGTGCAAATCGGCCATTGTGGATCTGGCTGGTTCTTCCTTCTTGGGTCAGTCTATTACTTGTGTACCCATCACTAGCCCCCCGTACTGGTGGTCAGGGACTCTGGCCTCTAGTATGTTCAAGATGGGTCGCGAGTGGTTGGGTCATCCGCCTGAGGTGACCTAGCGAAGGAACTAGTGGAGACTTTGGGTCCGCTGATCGTATTGCGTGCAGTTGCTGACCATCAAGATCGGGAGAACTGAATTGGAAGATCGTTGATCGGATTCGTTGACTACCTTGGGCAAAATCCAAAGGACTAGTGAATGAAGCATTGATCGGATTCATTGACCGTCAAGGCCAAAACCCGGAAAACTGTTGAAGGATGTGTTAACCGAATTCGTTTAGGTCAAAATTCGAAGAACAACTGAAGGAAGTGTTAACCGGATTTGTTGACCACCTTAGCCAAAATTCGGAAGACTGGCGAAGGAAGCGTTGATAGGATTTGTTGACCGTCAAAGCCAAAACCCGGAGAACTGTTGAAAGAAGTGTTAACCGGATTGTCCAGGTCAAAATCCGGAGAATAGCCAAAGGAAGTGTTGACCGAATTTGTTGACTGTTTGGGCAAAATTTGGAGGATTGGTGGGAGTTGAAATGATGCAATATCATGCCATCAGACTATCAGTCGAAAAGTTGGCTACGTGTCTGCATACAGTGAATTTACGATCCCGATAATTAATACGCCAGAGGATATGATTCGACTATACCCATTCAGGAAGCCACATGTGTTAGCAATGATGGGCATATGTTTACAGGACGGTTTGCCTTCTTCGGCGTTCACACTCCTTTAAGTAGTTTATCTGTTACTTTTTAAATTTTTTCACGCTTTCCTTTAACTTCATGAAAATTTTTCTAAGTGTTCTGCCATATTCCTTCTTACATTCTCATGGCTCATTCCGTTACCCAAATCTCTTCAATCATCAAAGCTAGTGAGGTGAGGGAATTGTACGTCGAATACAACATCCCCAAGTCGATTGTCTTCAGGATGCTCAGTAAGGGAGACAAGACGTGCTCTCCTCCTGAGGGCTGCATCACCATTTATGAGGCCCACTTGAGGAGTGGGCTACGCCTCTCAATTTTTGACGAGCTGTTGGATATTCTGACTGCCCTTCGGATCTCCGTAGCACGGTTCCTTGCTAATGCAGTGCATTATTTGTTTACGCTTTGCATATTTCTCACCAGCATTCAAAGCTGTTGACTGTGGGAGCAGTCAGAGTGATGTTTCAGTTCGTCCAGGGTGAAGAGTGGGTTTCCTTGTCCCCACGCGGACTCCAAATCAGCAGCGCTATATATGATTCCCTAAAGAACTGGAAGAATCGGTTCTTCTATGTTCATGTTGATTGGTCCTAGCCCTTAGCTAGAGATTGGGGCAGGGTGCTTGACATTTTTACTAGGACGCCCACCGACGGGGAGATTGCTGTGGTGGAGCCGCTTCTGGAGTTGGTGGAGAGCCACCTTTCAAAGTTTTAGAGAGACCATTTGGTTTCTCGCGAGGAGGTCAACAAGGCATGATGGGGACCGCCTTCTCTGGAGCAGAAGATGAAGGTTCCTTCCCGTAAGAGGAAGGCAGGCACCATTGTGATCAGGTCTACTGGCACACCTTCCAGTGAGAAAGCTCATAGAAGTACAGGGCAGAAGAAGGCGATGAAGGTGATGCCTTCTTCTTCTTCCTCCTCTGGGCCAAACTATGTTATGGCTAGCCAATTCATTGAACCAGAGATAGCTCCGGCGAGAGTGGAGTTGAGGCCGCTGTGAAGATGTATAGGTCCAGGCTGCGCTCCGCTGTGAGCAGTGCCATTCTTGCTTTGCCATAGTCGGAGCACCTGGTGGTGCTATGGGAGTCAACCATGGAGCCTTCAGCCAAACAGGTTGCTGGGCAGTCGAAAGAGACAACTGTTGAAGAGCTCCTGGAGGCACCCGCAGAGCCTCCTGCTGCACATGCCACTGGGTTATCTGAGGAGCTTGCTACTGGTGAGCCTCAAGAGGCGCTTGAGGTGCCAACCATCAGAGAGTCTCAAGAGGTAGTTGGCATCAGCGTTGAGTTGACAGAGGAGCCTACCACTGGAGAGCCTGTTGAGGCAGTGGGCTTTATTGTGGTGGTACTGGAGGAGTCTGCCGCTAGGGAGCCTATTGAGGCAGTGGACCTTACAGCGGAGTTGCCAAAGGAGGTTGCGGTGGAGGCCACTACTGGGCTTGCTCAAGAGGTTTCTGTTTCCAGTCCTTCGCCACTAGAGCTAAGGTCTTGCAACAGGCTAATGAGGTCGAAGCATAAAGTTTGACAGGTAAACCTTCGCAACTTTCCTTCTCCTTTTTCTCTCCATTACTGTTACTTAGCATTTTTGGTCTTTACAGGAGGAAAAAATAATTAGCGTAGTTAGCAAGGGACTGTATCAAAGAGACTTAGTGATCTTTGATCGTGATAGAGAGATCACCTCACTCGAGGAGGAGATGGAGTCGCTTAAGGCGGAGCACCTAGATGATATAGCTGCCCTTCAAACTATGGTGTCGAGTCTTGAGGAGGAAAACGTTAGGTTGAAGAAGGAGAACGCCAAACTGAGAGAGGAAGCTGATCGGGCGGTGAGGCACATTGACTAGCTCTCGAGGTAGTTGAAATCGCTGGAGAATGAGCTGGCAACTCGTATACGTCCCCATGAGGTCTCCAGGATGATGTGGGCATGGATATGGGAAGGCGACAACCTCAATTGTCGCATTGCTCGGCTGATTGACCCTAGCTTTCCGGTTGAATTTCTTGACCCAACAAATTGTTCTGCCCAGCATCACGAGAGCCTTGTGGGACAACCCCGGAGCAATCAGGGGCCATCACCGTCTCCTCCTGGGACCCGGCTCCATTGTAGATTTTACACCCTTATTTTTTAAAATTGTTGTAATTATGAATGCACATAATCAATAAAATTGTCATTTTACTGATATTCAGCGTCTTTATCTTTGCAATTGTTTTTTAATTATTATTGTTATGTTGTCTAGCTGACATGGTGTTATATGCAAGTTGGCCGTTTACCTTTCTTGAGATGTTAGCAGCTTTTTCTGATGGACTTAAGTCTAGGAGAAAGTATCAAGGTGGACCTGATGTCAGGTCAAGCCTGTTCTTTACTCGTGAGTAGGGGATTAGCGGCACTACTCGAGTGTGAACTTAGGCAGCTGGCCTTTTTGAAGCGCTTTTGCTCTTGTCGACCGTCGCTGATTAACACGTTATTTCCTAGTGTAGGAGGTTGTCACATGTGTTATTTAAGCCTCCTAAGATTTTGACCACGAATTGACCATTTGGATGACCAAGATTTAATTCGACCGTTAATTGTCTGCCGGCTGACCAGGGTTTAGTTATGACTAGGGTTTAATTCGACCGCTTATGAGTTGCCTGAATGACCAGGATTTAGTTACGAGCGGCTGAAAATCTGCCCGATTTGGGGGTCGTCTAGGTCGAATAACCCTGCAAGCAGACACACATGCATATGGAAAAGAAAAAGAACACAGAGCAAATAAGAAAGAAAAAATATATTCTTTTATTAATAAGAAACATTGTGTGCATTTACAAGTATACAGATGAACGACCTACCTGTGCTCTTACTAGAAGTAGCACTTGAAGTGGATCACGTTCTATGTTCGTAGAACCAACTTGCTGTTCTGGGTCCGAAATTTATATACTCCATTCCGCAGGACGGCTGAGATTAGGAAACATCCTTCTCAATTCTAGGAAAGTTTATTTCCGTTGGTGGTTTTGCTCGTAGCCTCGATGCTTCGTAAGACTATGTCCCCAACTTCAAATTGCTGCATTTTTACCTTTTTCTTGTAATAGTGTGTGACTTGTTGTTGGTAGGCCGTAGTCTGACAGCGTCGCGGGCTTCCTCCAGTAAGTCTAGGTGTTCTTGAATTTTCTAGGAGTTACATTGTAAGTTGAAGAACTCAACCCTAATATTTGGAAGCCCAATATTTAACCTAAATTACTGTTTCAGTCCCTTAGCAGAGACTGAAGGGCGTCTCATAAGTCGGTTCCTTCGGAGTCATCTGGTAAGACCATAGGATGGAGGGTAGTTCATCGACCCAAGAGCCCCCTGTGTCTTCCAGCTTGGTCTTCAAACCATAGAGTAGCGTACGATTTGTGACCTCCACCTATCCATTAGCTTTCAGGTACGCTACCGAAGTGTGGATCAATCTAATACTTAGACTGGTGCAATACTTGGTGAGGCATTTTTTAAAGAATTGGGTTTCGTTGTCGGTCACTATGACCTCGGGAATGCCAAATCTGTTGACTATGCTCTGGTGGACGAATTCTAAAGCGTTGTACTCGGTAAGCTTGGCTAGCGGTGCAACTTTCACCCACTTGGTAAAGTAGTCGATGCCTGCAATGATGAATTTTCTTTGCCCAATAGCAATGAAAAATGGGCAGATAATATTGAGCCCCCATTGCGCGAAAGGCCAATGAGCTTAAAGAGTCCTCAACTCAGCGGGCGGTTGATAGTAAAGATTATCATGGAGTTGGCAATTTTCACACTTTTTCACGAAGTCGAAAGCGTCTTTTTTCATCGTTGGCTAGTAGTATCCCTGGCGCATGATTTTGAACGGTTGGTTTTCTAGGCTTTCAGGTAACTCTAGTAAGATGTCATCTAGCTCTCTGCGTCGGAGACCTACATGGCTTCTTATTCCTCAGTCCAGAGAGTGTTCAAGACTTCCCGCATGTCCATCGAGTACTGTTCTAGGTTTTCAGCTGCCGCTGTCCTAGCAAGATGATCGGCTTTCCAGTTCTCAGTTCAGGGGACGTAGACTAGGGTCACCTTGTTAAATCTCCGGCTGGCTTCCTTCACCCTGGCCAAGTATTTGCCCAAGTGAGGGTTGCATGCCTCGAAGCTCCCACTAACCTAGTTGACGACTAGCTCAGAGTCACTGTAGACGGTTAGTCATCTAGTTGAGCACTCTTTAGCTAGTTTTAACCTAGTCAACAGGGTTTCGTACTCGACAACATTGTTGGTGGCCGAAAAGTCAAGTGTAAGGGAGTATTTCACCTCAACCCATCAAGGATCCTCAGGACTACTCCAGCTTCGCTGCTTGAGTCCGTAGACATCTGTCTATGTTGATGACCCACTCCGACTCTTCTTGGTGCCATTCTGCGTCCTTAGCGGGCTGTTCATCTATAATTGGTGTCATGGTCTCAACAATAAAGTCAACCAAAGTCCATCATTTGATGGCTGGTTTGGGATGAAATTCAATGTCGAACTCTCTCAAATCAATAGCCCATTTTACCAGCAATCTAGAAATGTCAGGTTTCTACTCTTCAGTGGCTGGTCGGTCAGAACGACTATACGATGAGCCTGAAAGTGAGGCCTTAGTTTTCGAGCGGAGAAGACAAGTGCCAAGGCTAGCTTCTCTGCGCATGGGTAGCGCGTCTCTACGCCGATCAATGTCTTGCTCACATAGTAGACTGGCTGCTCAAAGTCGGAGTCTTGGCGTATGAGGACAAAGTTGAGTGCCACCTTCGACACTGTCAAGTAGAGGTATAGCTCCTCTTCGTCCTTGGGTGACATCAGCAACGGCGGACTGGCCAAATACTGCTTCAATTTGTCGAAGGTTTTCTGGCATTCTGCAGTCCACTGGAATCCATTTGCTTTTGTTCCCCTCAGAGCCTTGAAGAAAGGTTGGTACTTGTCCCCCGATTTGACCAAGAAATGGGACAAGGTTGCCGATCGTTAGATTAGCCTTTGAACATCTTTGATACTCTACGGCGGAGTCATGTTCATGAGGACCTTAATCTTTTATGGGTTTGCCTCGATCCCTTGCTCAGAGACGATGAAACCTAAGAACTTTTCTGATAATACTCCGAAGATGCACTTAGAAGGATTCAGCTTTATTTGATGCACGGAGTACCTCGAAGGACTCGACCAGATCGCAAATATGGTCATTAGTAGTCTTGCTCTTGACGAGCATGTCGTCGACGTATACCTCCATATTGTAGCCGGTCTGCTTTTCAAATATTTTATTCACAAGCCGCTGATAAGTGGGACCCGCGTTCTTAGACCAAAGGGTATCACCCTATGACAGTAGGTGCATTGGTCTGTCATGATTGAGGTGTGCTTCTCGTTCTCTAGGCTCATCCAGATCTGGTTATAACCTGAGTACGAGTCCATGAAGTTCAGCAGCTTGTGTCCCAATATTGAGTCCACCAACAGGTCGATTCTGGGTAAAGGGAAGCTATCTTTTGGCAGGCTTTGTTAATATCAATGAAGTCGACGTACATTCGCCATTTTTCATCGCTTTTCTTTACCTAGACGAGGTTGGAGAGCCAATTTGGGTACTTGACTTATCTGACGAAGCTGGCATCCAGCAGCTTCTTTACCTCCTCCCGAATGGCGATAAACTTTTTCACAGACTAGTTCCTCTGCTTCTACTTGATGGGCTTGCGGCTAGGATCGAAACCCTACTTGTAGACCATTACTCCGATTGGAATCCCATGCATGTCAGCAGGGGTGCACACGAAGACGTCAGTGTTCTGTTATAAGAACATGATCAGCTCGTCGCACTATGTCTCGATGAGTGAGCTTTGGATCTGCACGCATCTCTCAGGGTCCTCCGAATTCAGTGGGATTAGATCGGTAGTCTCACCAGATTACAATTGCTGAAGAGTTACTTCATCTCGATGGTCAAGTTCTCCTACCGTCTTAGTGTAGCCACTCGACGTGATCTGGGACATGTAACATGTCCACCAGGTGATTTGGTCACCAAACACTTTACTAACACCACATACTGTCGGGAATTTCATCTTGAGATACGGTATTAAAGTGACTGCTCTGAACACTGTTAGGCATGGGTGGCCTAGTATCGCATTGTACACGGAAGGCTGGTCGACGAGCAAGAAGGTGAGTGTATGACTCACCGTTCTCGGGTACGTGCCTAGGATGATCTCCAACTAGATCGTTCCTTGGACGGCCACTGATTCATTGTCAAAGCCATAAAATTGGCAGGTTGCAATTGACTCTTTTTAAAACCAAATTTAAAACATGCATCAAGATAAAGCAAATCTCAGAAATTTTCATTATCAACGAAAACTCGTTTCAGTTGGTAATCGACACCACAATCTGAAACGAGTGCGGATACAATAAGGGGATCTGCATGGGAAGAGATTACATGGATCAGGTCATTATCACTAAAGCTAATGACGTTATTTTCTATGCACTATCAACCTGCTGCTCCTTGTGATCTACTGGGGTCTTGGCCGGTCGGATTGCAATCATATTGACAGCTCCAGCCACGACCTGATTCTGAGGTGGGAAAGGCTCTTGTCCTTCCCCGCTCGAGGTTCTAAAACTCTGTCCCTGGTTCCTGACGAACCTGGTGAGGTGGCCCTTCCGGATGAGCTCCTCGATCTCCCGTTGAAGCATCTTTTAGTCTTCTTGGAGTGTCCAGGAGATTGATAGAAATCACAGTACTTTGCTGGATTTTCTCCCTTCACTTTCTTAAGTGGTTTTGGCCACTTAAGGAATTTCTCCCCACGGATCTGCATGAGGATGTTGGAGCACGTATTGGTCAGAGGCATCAAGTTGATTGGCTCGTAGTCCCTCCATTTTGGTGCTCCAGTCCTGTGCTGCTTCCGGTGGGAGTGATCACCGCCATGGTGTTTCCTCTTTCCCACAATTGGAAAAGAGAGAATTTGTTCGGTCTACTCGGGACGTATAGCCTCGCTGGCCTCTTCTGCTGCTACATAGACCTTGGAGATATACTCCGCCTCCCGAAAGGTTTGTAGATTCTTATATGTCATGTGCCTAAAGAAGTCCCTATGTGTTAAGGCAGAGATGAAACTGCCAAGTTTCATCTCTTCTGTGAGGCTGGGGATTCTTCTCGTTTCCACCACAAAGCGGTCCAAGAACTTTTGCAAATTCTTTCCCTACTTTTGCTTGATATGGGAGAGATGTCAAGGCTGCTTCTCTTCTCGGCGGCTGGAGGCATATTGCACCAATAAGTGATTAGAGAGCCCTCGAAAGTTCCAGATCGAATCTAATGGGAGACGATAGAATCAGATGCGGGCGTCTCCCTTCAGTGTGAGAGGGAAGTAGTGGCATATGACTATCTTCTCCAACCCTTGTAGACTCAGATGGGTGTGAAAAAGATTGAGGTGATCCTTAGGATCAGCGCTCCCATCGTAAGAGTCAAGAGTCAATATCTTGAACTTGGCCAGCATAGGACGATTCAAGATTTTTGCCGTGAAAGGAGATCTATCAAGATCCAAGGTTTGTTCATCTTTGAACACGCTTTTCAGGATCTTTTCCACCCTCAAATCTATGGGGATGGTGTCACCAGTTCTTTTGGAGTTAAGGTAGGTTCTCAACTCCATCCTTTCTTTAACGTGGCGAGTAATCTACTGGCAACTGCCACCAGCGAACCTAACGATCCTAGAGGCTTCCTTCTGAGCGTGAGGGAAGACTTCCTCTTAAAAATATCCGAGATTCCTCCATTCTGGACTCTCCTCTGAAGTCCTGTTACCCAAACATTCTTTGAGCTTTGAATAGCTCTGGGTGTGCGAGGCCTCCAGAGTCTGAGCGTTGCCCAGCTTCCTGGCCTTCTTGGACGGCTTCTTTTTCTTCTGGCCTCCTCTCCTGGAGGCTGGAGTTGGGACTGCTGTGGGTGAATCCCCCTGCTGCGTGTTTTCCTGGCAGACACAGAGTATTTGGAGTATTCTATTCATACTACTCGTGTACTTTGCTAGATTCTAAGAAAAGAGTGCTAGCACACCATTGACCACCTCGTTGACTTGGTTACCAGCTGAGTGGTCTTAGTTGAGTGTGGTCATATCTCTAGTGGGACCGCTAGCTTGCGCTCTTGTGTTCACCATTCTAATTGATGACTTTAGGCTAGAGAGTAAAATTGAGAGAAGTAGTAGAGAAAAGTGGTTGGCTTTTCGTAAGCTTCCCACAGATGACGCTAATGATGCGTCTTGAATCTAAATTTTGAATAGATTCGGGTCAAGTTATTCGTTTGAATCCGACTCCGTCCACTGAGTATGGATTCTGCACATCACAACTATGAACAAAAGGTGTTCTTGTTGGGAACGTAGTGGCAAAGAGAGAGAAAGAGAGCATTTATAGTCTAAAAGTGTGCGAGCTTTTCTACAGAGAGCTTTTGTGGGAAAACCAGTGTGCCTTGGAATGAGGATTTTGTGGCTTTTTATAGTCGCTGTACTGGGCGGCCTTCCTTGTATAGAAAGGCTTGATTCTCGTGCTCTACTGGGCTCCCTGCCTTTTCTGGCGTGAAACTTTTATAGTAGTAACAGTCTTGCCTTGATTACTTTTCTTCTGTGTTTTACAACCGTTAGGGCTTACTACAAACAGGAGGAGGATTATGGCGCTTTCCTTCAATGATGTGCATTGAATTTATTGATGACCGTTGCAATTAAAATTACCTTCTGTGGAGAGCAAAAAATCAAAGGAGAGGACTGTTGTTGATCGCGGACGGTCGCGTGGGCCAAATTGGGCTTGGCCCACTTGAGGCCTGGTTTTCAGACGGCCAATTGGATCTACCGCCGATCATTGGAGACATTGACCGTCACGAGAGCAAGTCCTTCGTCCTACTCTTAGGCTTCTTCTGGCTCATTTAGCCTTTTGTCCCCAATTTTATTCCATAGTGATTCAAAGTGAGTTTCATTGATTGTGAAAGCAAGGGCATAGGAATCCTAATAATCAATAGGTGGAATGCATTAGCTGTCCGCTCTTAGGTTAGGCAGTAAGGGTCGGAGAAGGGCAATCACTCATTCTTAAAACCAGCATTCATGAAGGGAAACTCTCACATACAGTTTTTTTTCGGGGGGGAGGAGCCTGATAGGGTTTCCCTTCTTGGGTCAGCCTATTACTGACGTACCAATCATATAGTATGATGGTTTGATGATTTTATGAGTTCAATGATTTTTTATGTAGCCAGATCTGAGCGGCAGCCCTGGGCTAGATTCAAATCATCGCATACTTTGATTAATGAGAAAAAGAAGCCCAAGCAAATCCCTTTTAAGAGTTAAGCCAATACTCACACCAAAAAGGTCCTCTTTGCCAAGAAATTTGTTCCCACATGTGCTGGATGTGGTAAGAGAAAGCATATTCGCATAAACTGTGTTGAATCTAAGTAGAGTTACCTCCCCATTGGGCCCAATGGAGTAAAGTCTTCCACACTAACTAGATTGGGATTTGTCACCTCTGCGGTACATTTGGTTATCTCCATCCCTATAGTTTAGTAAACCTAGATATAACTTAAATGCGAGGATTTGAGTAAGGGTGATCAAAAGAAGATGTCATCTTACATGACTTGTAGAAGAATATCTAAGAACTCTAAATGTTAAGCTACAAAATCAGGTATTGTTTTCTCTAGGATGATACCAAGATTATTCTCTCATTTATCTTTCTCTATTCTAGATTCTTTCCTACATGCTATTTGTGTAGCCAATAAGCCACATTTGGCCAATTGCCATAAGCTTTCTTCTAGGAAGTCCTAAAGTAGATCATTTGGAGAGGTAAAAATTGCTCATAATTTGAAATGTTTAAGAGGGATGGTGTTGAGTTTGATTATTATGATCAAACGTGACCTTAAAAGAGATAGCTTGGTTCAATTCAAAACAATCTATTCTATGGAGGATAGGATTGGGACAAGGAGGACTTGGCTTCTAAATACCAGGTTTTGCATGCTACTCATGAGTAATTCTTTCAAATATTTTGCATAGTTAGAATAAGAGTATGCTTACATATCTTTTTTTTAAAAAAAATTAAGTTTTTTTTAACAATGGGGGATTGATTAAAAATTTATTTTGAGATTAATAATTCATCATGCACTTGATGAGATATTGAATTTGACTTTTTTAAAGTTCTCCACAACACATCAGTGATGTCTCTTCAATAATTCTAGATTTTGAGGTTTCTTAACTATAT
>JAODPA010087787.1:0-24434 GCA_025585075.1 Nepenthes mirabilis
GATTATATAAAGGATGGTATATTTTGATACATATTCATGGTGGTAGTACTATACGAAGACGTGCATATGTATGGAGATATGTATTTAAATGTGTAGACACGCGCGCGCACACATATATAATTATACATCATATGAATATGAAAACGTGAAGGTTGATGCCAGATATTCTTATATATATTCAATTGTGTATAGTATGGATATATGTTTTGAATAATAACTTAGAGTACAGAAAAAATTAATGGTAATTTACTATTATGATTGGAACCCTCGCGAAATCAGTTGGAACAGCTAAATTAGATGGATAACCATGTTCTTATTCGGTAGTGATGAAATGAAATGTAATTTATGGCCTTAGAATTAACAATTAGTATAGCGGGAGAGCCGATTATGATCGAATATAATATTTAAGATTAGTTGGCTGAATATTCTAAATTTCCTTTGAATTGCCCCCATTCCCGTGGTAATTGAGTTTGTGTTGGCTTTAATCGGGTGCGTATATTTTCTTGACACTTTATAGATAAGTAAAGGAGAATGTATGAAGATTTTACGGTAACCGGGCGTACGAGAGTCCGTAAGACCGTAGAGTAGTCTATACTTTTCCAATACCGATTCCATTCCGGAGGTTGAGATTGTTAATATTGAGGAGGGATACTTATAACCGAGTGACCATCGTAGATAATGATATCTGGTATATCATTACGAGGGGTATCGGAGGTGGATTAATATGCTACGGGTACAGCCTCTAGGAGGACTGTAGAGGTTGTTGATACCATAGATAACTTCATTGTATTACCCAACCGTTGAGGGCGTAAATACACGGCCTTTGATTCACTATGGTAGAATAAGGTCAAAAGATATTCTTATTATCTCGTACAGTGGTAACCTCAAATTAAGCTGATAATTAGATTCTTATTATATCGTATAGTGAGTCGAGAGGGATGCTTATAACCTGGTGACCATTGGAGCTGATGATATCTGGGATATCATTAGCGAAGGATATCGGAGGTGGTATCGGTATGTTATAGGTACAGCTTCTATGAGGACTGTAGAGGTAGTTAGATACCATGGATAGCCTTATTACATTACCCAGCCATTAGGGGCATAAATACGCGGCCTTTGGTTCGCTATGGTAGAATAAAGTCCATGGAGACTCCTGTCATTCATCCAAATGTGATCTCATATGGAACTGATGATCGGATTCGACGAAATCCATGTTGCTTCCTTGATACTTAGCCGTTCACGTGGCATTCGAGTCGTGGACACGACATGTTATTGAGTCTTGGACAGTGGTAGACATATTACCTGCTATGATTGATTTTATTCATTATTTTATCGTTCGAGATGCTTTATGTACTCCTCTATTATTGTTTATTCTTACTTGTTAGGCATTCGACTCACCATTATATTTTATTGGTTTCATATTAGACAAGTTGACATTAGGAGAGGAAAGAGATAGGGTGACTATTAGGTAGCCACTAGATAGAGGTGATATCAGAGATTAAAACTTCCATAATAAAGATCTGAAATTTTGTTACGGTTGGATATTTATTAGAGTTTTAATTACGAAGAATTGACATTGTGAGTATTGTTTTTTTTTCAGAAAATTTATTACCGGTGTTATAGATATTTATTTAATGATATATATTTATGATTGATTATAGATGGTGTTAATGATAGAATTGAGTTCATTTAAATTGTTTGATGACGTGTAATTGATAATTTTGGATGATTCGATATTTTACCGTGACGGTTCGGGTCGGTTCAGGGATCCGAACTCGAGTTGTTACACACGGTAAAAGTATCTGCGCAATTGAGTAACCATCGCATCAAGAAAATTGGCTTCCATAGGGACTTGCAAAGGAAAACAAAAAATCAGAAATTCTTAAAGCTCCAGTCAGTAAAGGAACGCTCGACTCAGGACAATCACACCTGAGAGAGGAATACACCTAGACGACAAGCTCCATCTCCTGACGCCAGCAAGCTCGGGGGCTCTGCGCGTTTAGCTGCAACCTCTGCGATGTTGGGAAGGTCTGGAGCAACAGGTTATGGGGGAACGCTTGGGGGATCCGGCTCCTAAGCCATCCTAGCCACAATAGTCTCTAGGGTCAGAGCGGTACTAGTCGGATTGGCGTCCTGTCCGGTTTTAGTTTCCTCCTCCACGGCCGCACTCTCTTAGACGCACACCTCAAAGAGTGACCTGGCAGGTGATCCAGCATGCCCTGCCAAGACTGGCATTGGCTCCAAGGTGCCAACCTCCTCCAATTCCTCAGGATTTGACCCGCCGACCTCCACAATCGGCACGCCCTCAACAGCTGCCTCCTCCGGCTCCAGGTCGATGAAGGGACCCACAGTGGACTCTTCCCCGGAATGAAGCTCCACCATATGAACGCCATACTCAGCTAACGCCACAACAGGAATCAACAAATGCTCAGCCGCTCCCTCCCATGGCTCAATGTCCAACATTGGTCCTAGCAGGGGACTCCTGGCACGCGCGGTTGGCCCCACAGCCAGTCTCTGCGACCTCCAGGTAAAAGTGCCTCTAGCCTCCCTTAACCTCTTCAATGGGGCCTCTACTTCTTCGTCTGAGGACGTCTCCAGCAATGAGTAGCTCTCCTCAGCTTTTTCTCCTAACGGCTCATGAAGTACAACGGCCCCAAACTTCTTCTTCTCAGGGCCAGCTACGGCCCAACCAAACTCAGGATCCCACTTGGCTACAACGAATGCATGAGAAGTCGGATAGTAGTCTTGGATGGAGAACGTCTTCATCTCATAGCCAATGGCGGCAACCAACTCCAACGCGTCACTGACCTCCTTTGTAGTCACATCTTCGCGAAAGAACTGTGGGATTGGACCCCACTCACAAGAGAGCTCCAAGTCAAAAGGCTCTTGAAGGAAGAAGAAATGATTCTTCCAGTTCTTCACTGAGTCAGGATTGATCCCTCAAAAGTAGAAGCCAGATCAAGGAAACATTGAGATCCAATCCTCCAACTCTGTGAAGTGGAAGATCACCTATGCCGCCTTCGCATCGAATGCGCCCGAATGAAGGCGGGTGAAGATGCACAACGAGACCAAGTATCAGACGACATTAGGGTGAAACCTCGCCACAAAAACACCAAATGCCTCAACAAGTGCGTACAGGTTGCATGGCATAAGGTAGCGGAGCCCCCCTTTCAGATGGTACTCATAAAACAGTAATGAAGCCCTCTAGAGGGGCGTTGGCCCTACTATCCAAGTAGGAGCACAATAAGCCATGTCCTTGGGAATCCCATAATCTACCATTAGAGCGGCGATGGCACTTGCGGTCAGGATAGACCCAGTGTTACCGACCCCATGTCGCACTATTCGAGAAACACGGGAGGAGGAAGGAAAACTCTTCTTCACCATCTTTCTCTCAAGGAAATATTATAGACTCTCAATGCAAGGAAGCACGAAGAATGAAATTTGTGAAGAGTGCCACTTAAATAGGCAACAGAGTGCCATTGCGCGGAAAACTCAATCGGAGTTTCCCTTGATGGCCCGGCCACGTGCCAGTTCAGCATAAACGCAGCGAGTTCTAAGCAGCAGCCAATTGTGGCCCATGCCAGATTGCAGATTCCAATCACTTCAGCCGCCTGCCAAATCTAGGTTGTCACGCCAGTATTAAATGTGGATTCTAATCGTCAGGACTAGCGGCAGCAAAGTTTCCAAGACATGCTTTCAGAAAAACAAACTAACCATTCCCGCTAATGAATAGTGATAAATAAACTGCATGGTTAAGTAAAAAAGTTTTATTACGTGATACACTAATAAACTCTTTTTACAACAAGAGGTAGCCAACGGCCGCGGATTACAACTAGCTACCCTCACTAGGCCTTGAAGGATCCGGAGTCGTATACTCTATTAGATCTACGCGAGTCTGGATGCCTGAGTTTCAAGAGTTTAGGATGCCAATGCGGAAGTTTGGCTCCTCCAACCTGGCTAGCCTCCAGCTGAAATGGATACCGTCCTGGAACCTCTTTTCCAGTGCAAGAGCCACCTCCTCCAACCTGAACTTTGACCTCAGCTTAGCCTCCAACCGCGCGTGTTCCTCTCCGAAGTTCGCCCGGGATCCCTCGAACTCCTCTTGAAGAGCCGAAATGTGATCTTGAGCCTACATGTTGGCGCCAACAAGCCTTGATACCCTTGCTTTTGACTTTGCCCACACCCTCTTAAAGTGTGATGCGAGCCCTTGTCTTCTCGATCTCTCCGATAGCAACCTGCACCCTAGCTTCAAAGTCTTCAACCGCCCTAGCGACTTGGCGGAGCGCAGGATCCACCCTCTTAGGCCGGTGGTGCCATGAGGAAGTGGACGCCCCTCCATCTCAAAGCCTAGTGGCGCCCTCAAAAACCTCATCAGTCCTACGACAGAGGCCTCTGAGCCATAGCCTCCTATGGTAACAGCACCGGGTGCAACATCGTTGCAGATCCTTGAGGCATGTGTATCCCTCGCGGACCCACCAGGAGATGACTCAGACTCTAACGAGGAAGAAGATCTTTCCATTAAGGTCGAAAAAGAGTAAAGACAGTGCACGTTTTATGCTCTCGAAGTTGCTAAAGAACGCAGAGTCCTTTTAGGGAATTCAGGCGTTTAAATGGCCAGAGGTCTCTCGGTGAAACGACGTCGCCCCAAGAAAGAAGCATTTCGAGAGGAAACCAATAGGCTCCTTCCACGTGGCAGATCCCTAAAGCATCACACCTTTCCAAAGCAAGTCATTATGACGCGACGCCCCAAGGTCTCCCATGCAATTAATGCGTCAGATAATCCGATAGATGTGACGCCTGCCAACGGTGTTTGACTTCTCAGGGCTACCAACGTCAGCAATTTTTTTTCCCGTTGCGTCCTCCTGTCGAGGGCCTACATAAGCACTCAAGGGACAGCGCCGACGAAACAGACCGCAAGCAACCAGGAATGCTCAAGTGCGCGGATTGGCGTGTGCCACAGCAAAGGGAGCAAATTATCTCCGAAGTGCCACCCGAAAGGCCCACGTGATCATCTAGGAAAGGCACGACACCAGATGAGGACAACGTCTAGCGCATCTTGAGGAAGGACGCGTGGCGGCCAGCGAGACCCTCGTGGACATGCTAGGCCTCGATTACAAGTCGGCTCAAGCATGGGGGGCTAGTGTTGGGTCCAGTGTCGGTGAAGCCCAAGACTCACAAGACCCAATCCAGGAAGCAGCAGCCCAAACCGGCTATTCGGCCTAGAACTCCAAGTAGCCTACGTGGCGGCCCAGCGCCCACAACTAATTAGCGCTCCCTACAGATCATTAATGTGGCTGCAAGCAGCAAATACGAGAAAGCAAAGCCAAGCCAATGAGAGAAAGGTCAACTCTACTGGCCGAGGCTTGCGCCGTTCCCTACAGCTGACCAGCCAATCCTCATGCGAAAGGTAGACCAAGCGTGACTAGTGATACACGACGGTCTCCTCACCGCCATAAGGTAACAACTGACACCGCCACCACCACTAAGTTAACAGCCGACAAATCCCTACAGAAAGAATTTTTGCGCCCAAAGCTCCACTCCCTGGAGCCTATATATTCTCTCTCCTTCTACAGGAGAGGGGATCAATTCCCAAATCCTTAATCTGAGTCTGGGCACTGAGACATATACTCCTTGAGTTCTTGCTCTCAGACTTACGTCCACCACTCATCCTCTACGGCCTTTCACAAACAGCCAAAGTCAGCTACCCATCGCGGTACATACAGGGAACCAGGCCTCCTACCAACATTCATTGAGTCCAACTCTCGCATTCATAGAGTCCAACTCTCGCATTCATACACTCTCACCGCACACTCATCATATTTTCATGCACCTCTAAGCGTGCGTCCTCCCTTTTCGTTCATTGCGAAAGGATATTGACTTAAGCGTCGAAATATTTTCAGTGGAAGAAATCCTGCCTACCTTTTGTTTGTTAGTTTGTGTTGTACAGGTTCCACGTTAACAACGACGAAAACCGGACGCGCTCGTGATCCCCTCTGGGCGACAAGAAATTCCAAAACTTCATAATCCGTACGACAACCAAAAATTTAGGACACAACAATACTATATTTCTATAAAAGATATAACTGTCAATTTTATAAGATATTCACCGAGTTAATAAAGCAGTGAAAAAAAGGTAAGGAGTACCTATATCACTTTCAGAGCAAGTGAATTACATGATTGAACTTTTGGGAATTGAGCTTCCCTATAAATATGAAATAGAAAACAACCCAAAAAAGAAATAAAAAATAATTTGCCAGAGACCCAGTAAAGTTCATGCTGCGGGAGTAGAGACGTCTTCTGCAGCACAGCTTCTTTCAATAGCTGTATAAATAAAAATATCTGTTAATATTTAAAATATTAATAATATATATTAATATCAAGTCAAAAAATAACAGTAAATATTTAAATCAAAATTTAAGGCATTTTTCAATGACCTACAAAGATATCAGGTCTAATTTTAATAAAATTGACTAAAAGTTGTTCAAATACGTGAATAAATGATTAAATATTGTCAAATTTGAATATACAACTCAGTTTTAAAGTGATCCCGATACCGATACGACTTCAGCTAATACTGATATTTTCATCGATGATGTTCAATGTGAAAAACATGTCAAAGTTCTACTAATCTCATTCAAATTGCAAGTTCATTATAAACAGACATGACAGCTCTTCTGAATCTCAAGAGCTAATTGCTCCTTTACGCGAAATCCGTTTGCTGGGCTTCAAAATTTGCTTCAACAAAGTCATTTTAGGAACATTCCAGTGCTCCACATGCCTGAGATATCACAGAAAATGAAAATTTCAAGTGGCCATAACAACAAAGCTATATCCTCTTGATTTAGTACAATATCCTTCAGGATTATAAATAATTTTAAATCATTTTTTATCACATTACTCTAAATTTTTTTTAGTCGACCTTTTACTTCCTTTCTTTTAACTATAACTAACTCACATGTCCTTAAAAGGTCCTTTGGCCGATGTTTTAAGTGGTTGACTGAAACACCTTAAACGTCGTTCCTACATCTTATCTTATATAATTATAACTTCTAAACATTTATGAAGGTGATCTTTACTTATCTTTTAATATAATTCTATTGATCATTCTTGTCACTCTCATCTCTAAATGCTTAATTTTAGTATATATTTGATTGTCCAACATTCTAATATATAATACAGTGACTCTAATCATCATCTTATAAAATTTTCCTTTCAAGCAGGGCATGAAAAACAGATAAGAGAAGCAAGGCCTAAAAGGTAGATGCTTACCTGCACACTTTACCGGATTGTGCATCAAAATAGTACTCTGTATAACCAGTGGCTGCAACATAATGTGACTGCTATTAGAGAACTAGAACACAAGGATGAATTGCTGAACTAATCATCTTGAGAATGTGGTTTTGATAATTGAATGAGTTATTTGGCTCTCTAGGCCCCATGATGTGAGAGTTTTATGTTAAACGTATGAGATTAAGACCGTTATGTGCATCGTGGAATTTAATCGTCTTACTTCGCAAATAACAAAGGGGAAAATAATCATTAATAACATACATGAACATATGTTAGTGATATTTTTTTCAAAGAACATGAAATCAGTTTCTCTCATTTCTCTCCTTTTCTCTTCACTTAATCAGAGGCACAGGTAGTGTGTAAGAATCCCTTAGTTTTTTGTCTCGAACTGAATTAAAAAATGCAAGAGCGTAACCATAGACTCTTGCAAACTACCCTTTTATTTTGTCAGAAAAAAAAAATTATCTTTAACACATACATAGGATAGAATAAATCAATCATTTACTGGACATAGAAAGTATCAGTTTCTTAATTATTTAAATACCTTTCTTTTTATCAAACAACGGGTTCAATAAGGAAAAGACTTGTCTAATAAAATATAACTACACGGAATTCTAACCCTTGATCATTTCCATAAATTAGTAAATATGTGCTTTCATGTGAAGTAATTCTTACATCTTCCATGTTAGAGTTCTAAGATTGGCATAATTATGTAACTATAGTAGGTTATAACCAAGTTGTTTTCAGTGTTGTTTTAGTGGTTTGTGATTATCAATTCTATCGTTTAGTGTGACACAAATTTGTTGTGTAATTGACCCGTTTGAAGACCCCATCTAAAAAGTTTGTAGTGCAACTTGATATGAATTTTGAATGTAGTCAGTTATATTTTGAGCTCATCAATTTGGCTTATATATCACATTTTGCATTAGAATTTTGTGTGATTAGAAAAACACAATTTGCGGCCGCTCTTTTGTAACCCAAATTTTAAAAATAGTGAAACCATTCCTCCTTTACCCATGATTCTTTCCATTCGCGATTTTTCCAGGTAAATCAAGTGTTTTGTTGTATAATTGTTTATTGTTTTATTGTTGCCAATCTTACGAATCCCTAACATCTATTATTGTCATTAGTCATGGTTGGTGTGGTTATTAATTGTTTAATCTAACTATTTATTTCTTACTTAAATCAAATATTCATATTATTTATGTTCCTGCTATTTTGTTGGGTCTAAACTAGTCAATTTCCCCGTTCAAGGAATTCATCTACCTTCCCATTCTTATGTTAAAAAGAAATGGAAATGGGAATGCGAACACATACATATTTCCAAAAATACCCAAGTTATGCCTCAACAAATTATCCACTTGGAATGGCAGAAGAATCGTTGCTTAGAGCAGGAGCATATTAAGAATGCGAAGGAAAATTGACAGTTGCGCTTTTTTTACACATTTAACTGTCAAAAATGAAGGAAAGAAAACACAAGTAACCGAAGAATTGATAGGGATAGTTAAAATTGAACGAAACGGTGTGTGTGAATTTAGTTCGGTCTTCCTAAAGGTCAGGCATCGAAAGGGCAATTTGGTAAAAATCGTCCATTGATATTTCATATGGATACATGAAGACCAGATGATCTACCTACTACGGAATAATCAGGTTGCTTATATTAGAGGGTTTGGGACTCCAAAAATAATAATGTCACCCATGTAATGAAATATTAATCGATATATTTTTGAGTCTAAATATTGATATTTTATGATATCACAACAAAATTACAAAGCGATATCATAGTGACATTACATCAGTCAATATTCAATATATTGATTGACATTTAATATTATTGCGGCTATAGATCCGGATTGAACCGGAGATAATCTAGTCACCATTCTTCTAATCTAAAATTTGCACAACATAACAGAAAACTAGAGAATCAAAGGGCCAAAGGGGGCTTTTTCCCAACAGGCTCTCCGACGTTTAAATTAGTAAAATCCTTCTCTGATAAGAACAGAAAAATTGGTATTTGACTTGGTCGTAGATATTTATCAAGTGGGAATATAGAATGTCATTCTTGATCTTTTTATGAGGGAAAGCCTTGCTTTTATTCAGATTGTACACTCAGCCTTTAATAAGACCGGTTCATTTGTATTACAAGTATTGAGATTTTTCAGTAGAAAAAAGGTCCTCTCATGCTGAAGGATTGTACCTTTTGGGCTGCAACTTCTGGGCCTCACCGATCCACATTAGTATTTTATCATTGGGCCTTGTTATAAACTGTCCAATTGATAGTACCCATCACTAGGCCCCCATACCAGAAGATTAATATTTTAACTTTTGGCATGCCTTTTTGATGGGACATATTCCTTATTCTATATGTCTGTTATTTAGTTTGAAGCTATCCGGTTTTAATTTTGCCGGTATGAAATTACTTCGACTTTTTATCACTCCAAATTTTATCATTCCGGATTTTATTATTCCGAATTTTATCATTCCAAATTTTTTATCACTCTGGATTTTTTTTGTCACTCTGGATTTTATAACTCCGAATTTTTATGATTTCGATTTTTGATCACTCCGGATTTTCTGGAACTCTGAATTTTTTTTTTTTTGTGACTCCGGATTTTGTAACCCAAGATTTTTTTCACTCCGGATTTTCTGTCACTTTAGATTTTTGTTCAATTCGGATTAAACCAACTTGAGACTTGAAATATGCCGGAATAAATTAATGACGATATCCTAGAAATCATTTGTTCCGATACAGGTCTCATCAAGTTTGCCACATGTCAATCATTGAGTAATGCCTTTTCTATTGCCGCCGTTTGCCACGTGTCAATCATCGAGCAATGCCTTTTTTGTTGCCGCCGTTTGACATGACGAGCAGCCAATGAAGGATAGCCATGCTTCCTTTTAATTATTTCACTTTTGAATTCAAAAGGATGCACCCTTTTGAACTTATATTAGGTTTTTTCTCCCTCATTTCTTCGCGCCGCTCTGCATTCCTTCGTTCTTCTCCCTATTTTCGGTTGCGTTCTCACTTTAATGGCACCTAGAATTTAGTCGACAAAGTCTGTTCTTACTGCCGAAGAAGTGAAAAATATTATTTACTAATACAAAATCCCAAGAACCTACTAATTCTCGATTCCATCTGAAAATGACAGAGCATGCTCTCCTCCGGATGATATCATCATCGTGTATAAAGCCCATATAAAAAGTGGTCTTCGTTTTCCCATGGCACCCGAACTGCTTGCCATTTTTGCTGATCTAAATGTGTCCATCGCTCGTTATCATGCAAATACTGTGAGGTATCTTTGCAATCTCTGCATATTTTTCCGCCCCCGTGGAATGACCTTAAATACCATGACCGTTAAAGCCTTGTTCAAATTTTGCCAGAGCGGGGACTGGATTTCCTTATCTCCCCATGAATTGAACATAAGTGGGGTTATTTGTGAAACGATAAAAAAGTGAAAAGGTCGCTTTTTCTTTCTAGCCGTTCCACAATTAGGTATCCCCAACGTATGGGGAAGAGTACCCGAATCCTTTTATGGCAAAACCTCTACGGAAGAAGAGTCGGTGAAACCCTTGATTGAAATGATTAAACTAAATATTGAGTCGTTTAGTGATAAGGAGCACTTGTGCTCCCCTGAGATTTTTACGCTTGCTAAGTGGGAGCCCCAAGTTGAAAAAATTGGAACATCAGACCCATCACTTAAACTTCCCAAGAAGAAAACGAAAAACAATGTATCAAAGGAACGTAAACGCCGGGCTGTGTCACCAAGCCCATCGTCTTCCTCTGTCGAAGTTGGTCTTTCCATGTCTGAAAGATTAAAGAGAATAGGCAGTTCGTCCCTTGCTCTTCTTAGCCAATCACAGGAGGAAAATCACCTTATTGAATCTTCAACAGATATTGAGCCCACAATTCTGCCTGTTGAAGCTTCTATGGGTCCGGAGTCCCTTAATACTGTTGGTGTCATTGAGACCTGTGGTCTGTCCAAAGCAGTAGATGAATCTAATTTGACTCAGGAGGACACAATCGTTGCAGAGAGATCTTATGCTGAATAGAGGGCAGTTGGTCCATCCAGTGATTTGATTCCAGCCCCAAAGGAGTCTTCTACTAGTCCGGTCGATTTCAATGTTATTACCGTAACGACCGGAGTGGAAGGGCCTGTTAGGGAAACTTCGACGCCGGCCGTGTCTATTCTCTCTCTCCCTCAAAGTTCAAGAGTTGACCGGCAGGAGAGAGAGTTGACCCATTCATTAGATCCAATGGCTTCTTCTCATCACCGAAATCCATCAATCCCAAGACCAGAGCGAGTATCCACTCCTACTTCTTCATCTCGGTTGACTCTGAAGACTGCAACTCAGAGAGCTCGTTATATTATAATAATTTTCCGGGCAGAACTTTACCTTTTTCTAATTACAGAATATTCTAACTTTGCATCACATGTTTTTTGGCAAACTAAGAAGATGAGTGAATTTTTGAACATTTGTCTACTCCAACGTGATATGAAGATCAAGCAACTTTCAAAAGAACTCCAAGGGTTGGAGCAAACACGCGTTGATCCCTCTATCCTTGCAAAGATGAAAAATCAAGCTAGTGCTGCCGCCGTGCAAATTGAATCATTTCAAGAACGGGTTTCTAACCTTGAGCTAAAGCTGCAAAAGACTAAAGATGCTTTGAAGTCAGACGAGTAATATGTATCTAATCTTAGGGGTGACAATGCTTTGTTAGGAGCAGAATTGATGGTCCGGCTCAAACCAGAGGAAGTTCGCCCGGCTTTGAACGCTAGATTCTTGGATGGCATCCATTTATGCCGACAGATTGCCCTCATTTTGGATCCTCAATTCCCGACCGGCTTTTTTGATCCTAGGAATATGGGCGCTCGGCTTAGATCGAACCTAAATAACTTTTTTGAATCCAGTGGATCTTCGATGCCGCCTCCGGCGAGCCCCCAGCATTAGTTTCATTTTTCTTTTTTCCTTGTATTGATGGTAGAAAAAATATACTACACATTGACTCAATGCTATGTAACCAAATCACTGAATTTTATTGAAAAAACTTTTTTAAATACATTGCATTCCACGTTCTGGACACCAATTTTCCATTTGAGGTGCACAACTTATAGGTGTCATTTCTGAGGCAAGCGAAAACATTAAATGGGCCTTTCCAATTAGGAGAGAGCTTATTCCTATTTGCAATTTTACCAATTGTTTGTATACTCCTTAGGACTAAGTCTCCTATATCAAATTGTCGTGCCTTCATCCTCTTGTTGTAATATCGCGCAATCCGTTGCTGGTAAGCGGCCGTCCGCACTCTAATTACTTCCCGAGATTCCTCCAATTGATCAAGATGTTCCCTAAGTCGTTGGGTATTGCTTTGTGAATCAAAATTCTCTATCCAAAGGTTGGATAATCCAACTTCCATAGGAATTATAGCTTCGGTGCCGAAGTACAAGCTGAACTGTGTTTTTCGCGTTGGCTCTTTAGGAGTCGTCCGGTAGGACCATAGCACCGAGGGTAATTCATCTACCCAATAGCCTCCAGCATCCTCTAGTTTAGTTTTCAGCCCATGTAGCAAAATTCGATTGATAAACTCTACTTGACCATTTGAATGTGGATAGGCGATTGAGGTATGTGCCAACCGGATCCACAAATTTGCATAATACTTTGTGAAGCATTTTCCAGTGAATTGGGGCCCGTTATCGATGCCTATTGCTTCTGAAATCCCAAATCGGCAAACAATGTTTTGTCGTATAAACTCCTTTGCATTGCGCTCGGACATCTTTGCTAAGAAAGAAGCTTCAACCCACTTAGTAAAATAATCAATTCCCACAATGATAAATTTTTTTTGTCCAACTGCTATTGGGAAAGGTCCAAGTATATCCAACCCTCACTGTGCAAACGGCCATGGAGTTTGTAAGGATTTTAACTCGATTGGAGGTGCATGAGGCATGCTGCCATGTATTTGACAGTTTTTGCACCTTTTGACAAAGTCAGCAGCGTCTTTTTTCATGGTCGGCCAATAATAGCCCTGCCGCATTAATTTGGAAGCCAAATTCTTTCCTTCAATATGGGATCCACATATCCCGAGGTGAACCTCACTTAATGTGTAGTCTCCTTCCTCTGGTGTGAGATATCTTAAATATGGGATCGAGTATCCACGACGATACATTTTTCTATCTATGACTGTGTACCATCCGGCGGCTTTCTTAATGCGCTTAGCTTCGTCTTGGTTTTTGGGCGTGACCCCATCGGTGATATATTTATAGTAAGGAGACATCCAGTTTTCATTGTTGGTGAATTGTAAAATTTCCTGATCAATTTCCTCAATACTTGAAGCAATCAGGATTTCCCGCATACTCCAGGAATATTGCTCCGGATTCTCCATGGCTGCCACTTTCACTAATTGATTGGCCTTTCCATTCTCTGTTCTTGAAATATGCGTTATATCTATTTTGTCAAAATCCTGAAAAGCTGCCCTTACTTTTGCAAGATACTTTGCTAAATATGGACTTGACGCCTCGAAATTTCCCTTAACTTGGTTAACTATCAACTCAGAGTCACTATAAATGGCAATATGCTCTACTGAGCATTCTTTGGCCAACCGCAATCCGACTAATAAAGCCTCATATTCAGTTACATTGTTGGTTGCTGAGAATGAGAGTCTTAGTGAATAACATATCTCCATACCTTCCAGAGTTCTTAATACCACTCCAACTCCACTACCTGATTGTATTGATGACCCGTCAATGTGCACTGTCTAGATAGCAGATAATTCAGTCCGGTCAATATCTTGACCATCTATCTCAATCTTTTGAGCTAAAACCGAAGTTTTGACTACAAAATCAGCCAATGCTTGCCATTTAACGAACGGTCTTGGTTTGTATTCTATATTGAATTTTCCCAATTTAATTGCCCATTTAACCAATCGTCCAGAAGCATCAAATTTTTATAATATTTCCTTAAGAGGCTGATCAGTAAGAATGATTATTTTATGAGCCTAGAAGTATGGCCTCAATTTTCTTGCAGAGTAGATAAGCGCCAATACCACCTTTTCAGCATGTGTGTAACGGCTTTCCACGTCCAATAAAGTTTTACTAACATAGTAAACCAGCCGCTGCACATCTGCTTGCTGCTGGATCAAGACCGAACTTAACGCCATATCAGAAACTGCTGGATATAAAAAAAAACTCTTCTCCTTCTTGTGGTGACGCCAGGAGAGAAGGGTTGGCTAGGTATTTTTTCAATTCTTGAAAGGCAGCCTCGCATTCTTCCGTCCATTAGAAACCATTGGTTTCTGTTCCCCTTAAGGCTCTGAAGTACGAAAGGTACTTTTCTGCAGATTTAGATAAGAAGCGAGAAAGTGCGGCAAGTCTTCCGGTGAGCTATTGAACTTCTTTAATGGTTCTAGGTGGGTTCATGTCCGCAATCGCCTTCATCTTTTCAGAATTAGCCTCACTTCCTCATCTTGAGACTAAATCCTAAGAATTTGCCCGAAGATACTCCAAAAATGCACTTGTTTGGGTTTAATTTCATGGGGTGTTTTCGAAGTACTTCGAAGGCCTCATTTAAATCTGCGATATGATTGCCAACAACTTTATTCTTAACAAACATATCATCCACGTACACTTTCATGTTCCGACCGATTTGAGCTTTAAACATTTTATTTACTAACCGTTGATACGTGGCGCCCACATTCTTCAAGCCAAACGGTATTACTTTGTAGCAATATATTCATTGGTCAGTCATAAAAGAGGTATGTTCCTCATCCTCTAGACACATGCTGATCTGGTTGTAACCAGAATAGGCTTATGAAGCAGAGTAACTCATGACCGGACGTGGAATCTACCAACAAGTCAGTTCAAGGCAAAGGAAAACTGTCTTTCGGACAAGCCTTATTCTTGTTGGTAAAATCAACGCACATCCTCCATTTTTCGTTACTTTTCTTTACCAAAACTACATTAGAGAGCCAGTCTGGATACTACACTTCTCTGATAAAACCGGCATCTAATAATTTCTTCACTTCCTCCCTTATTGCAATAAGTTTTTCAATCGAATGGTTCCTTCGTTTTTGTCTAATGAGCTTGTGATTAGGATCCAAACACAATCTGTAAATCATTACTTCAGTCAAAATTCCCGACATATCAGATGACGTCCAGGCAAAAACATCCCGATTTTGCCGGAGAAAATTAATTAACCATTTTCGAAAAGGTTCGGTTAATGAGCTTCCAATCTGCATGCACTTCTCCGAATCACTAGGATACAAGGGAATTAAATCTGTTACTTCTCCTGACTGGGCTTGTTGCAGAGAGGTTTCATCTCGGTAATCAAAATCTTCTACCGGCCGATCTGAAACGATTTGAATGGTTTGAGATAGGTAACAAGTTCAGCTGGTCACTTGATCTCCCAATATTTCTCCCACACCAAACGATGTTGGAAATTTCATTTTCAAATGTAGGATAGATGTCACAGCCTCAAATGTCGTAAGGCAAGGTCGACCAAAAATTAGGTTGTAAACAGAAGGCAAGTCGACCACTAAGAAGGTAAACTTGTGAGATTCTATTCTAGGATAAGTTTCTAGAGTAACTTCTAAGTGAATAATTCCTTGAACAGGAACCGGCTCATTACCAACTCCATATAGTAGTCCATTAGCCGTCTTGAATTGATTAACTTTCAAACTCAATTTAAAAAAGGTATCGAGATAGAGTAAATTGCTGGAACTTCCATTATCTATAAATATTCGTTTCATCTGGTAATCTTCTTTACCATCTGAAACTAATGCTGATACAACCAGTAGGTCGGAATGTGATGTTTGGACATGAGTCATGTCATCCTTACTAAAACTAATTACAAGATAATCACTTTTAAGTTTTTACTTTTTGCTATTTTTGACTGGATCTGGCCGGTCAAAATAATGATTTTTAATTGGCTCAGTAGTTATCATATTCACCACTCTAGCAGTTACACAATTTTTGGTTGTGGCTGCTCCTCTCCTTCTTCTATCCTTCCACAGGCATGCTCTGAGTTTTTTATGAACTTTGTAAAGTGTCCCCTCTGAACAAGATTTTCAATTTCCCTCTACAGAGTCCAGCACTCTTCAATACCATGTCCAGGAGAGCGATGGTAGTAACAAAACTTAGTTTAATCTCCACTTTCTGAATTCTTTGGGGCCCTTGGCCATTTGAAGAATTTTCCGTCCCGTATCTACATAAGGATGTTCGTCCTAGAATCGTTTAATGAAGTCGAACTGAAAGGTCTGAACTCCCTTCGCGCTCCCGATACATCCTTGGACTGCTTTTTGGACTCTTTTGAACAAAATCTTTTATCATTTTTCTTTCTTTTATTTGGTGTCCATTGATGGGAAGGATCCATCCAACTGGGTTTCTTAGCTTCATTAGTCTTTTTTGCTGCCATGTATGCTCATATTGTGACTTTTACTTAGTGAAAAGTCCGCAGATTCCTGTGGGCTAAATGTTTAAAAAATTCGCCCGGCTTCAAATTCGATATAAAAGTATTCAATTTGACCTTATCAGTGAGCCGTAAAATCCGGCGAGCTTCCGAAGTGAATCTAGCCAAGAAATTTTTCAAACTTTCATTTGGCCCCTGCCTAATCCGAGCCAGGTGCCAAGGTTGTTTTTCTATCATCCGACTAGAAGCGAATTGAGAAAAAAAACTATCTACTAAATATTGGAATGACCGAATGGAAATGGGATGCATTCGGTAGAACCAAATCCTCGCATCTCCTTTTAGAGTTAAAGGAAAGTATTCGCACATCGCCATTTCATCCAAACCTTGAAAACTTAGCAGTGTTCGGAAGCGATCCAAATGATCTATTAGATCGAAACTTTCATCGTAAGTGTCCATGGTCAGCATCTTGAATTTTTGAGGAAGTGGACAGGTTCATACCTCCACTATAAACGAAAATCTCCTTAAATCATTGGTGCGTCCTTCAGGCTTTTCCCCGAAAAGATAGTTCCAAATCTTTTCCAGCTTCTTCTCCGCTCGAGAAGTCGTGGCGGATCTTTTGGCATTAAGGTAAGTCCTCAATTCCGCTGGGGCTTCAAATCGATGTGGTTGAATGTTTTCGCCAGCTGGCAGCAAGTTAGAAGAAGCTTCCTCTGGATCAAGAGGCATTTTCTCACTTTGGAGATTCCACCATTCTGGGCTATCATCAACAGACCTTGGGCCCAATCGGGCCTCTAATCGAGATCGGTCCCCGTTTCTTTTTCCATGAGGCATCCTCTCCTAGTCATAAATCTGCTGCATCCGTCCGGTCAGCCTCTTCTTCCGCTTATTCCTTATGGAGGTAGGAATATGTGTTGCAAAATAATGGGCGTCCGGTTGTGGACGACCCATCTGTTCACATAGGATCTTAAGGGCTTCTGACATATGGTCCATTCGCGTGTTCATTGCCTTCATGAGTTGAGTCTGCCGAATCTCTTCCTGACTACCCAAATGAGGGTTGTTGTCGGGAGTGGCATTCTCTCTTGCAGGAGCGCTAACATGTGTTCCTGTGTTAACCATTTTTATATGTTCGGTGGAAAAGCAAGCTTTTTCAGTCGCTTTCCATAGACAGCGCCAATATTGCGGCTATGGATCCGGATTAAACTGGAAATAATCTGGTCACCGTTCTTTTAATTCAGAACTTGCACAGCACAACAGAAAACTAGAGAATCAAAGGCCAAAGGGGGTTTTCCCCATTAGGCTCTCAAATACTCAAGTTAATAAAATCCTTCTCTAATAAGAACAGAAAGAAATTGGTGTTTGACTTGGTCATAGATATTTATTAAGTGGAAATGTAGGATGTCATTCTTGATCTTTTATGAGAGAAAGCCTTACTTTTATTCAAATTGTACACTCAGCCTTTAATAAGACCGGTTCATTTGCATTACAAGTATTGAGATTTTTCTGTGGAAAAAAGGTCCTCTCATGCTCAAGGATAGCCGCATACTTATAATCATAAGGAGCAGTTTTTCCAATCTCATAACCATCTTAGATAAGAACGGTTGACTGGTTTCCGTAACTTCAAGTGGTTATTACTGGTTTCATTGAAAGTGAAACCTGAGGAGTTATCCGGAGTGTTTCTTGCTTACCTTTTAGGCCGCAATTCCTGGGCCTCATTGATCTATATTGGGCTACTATTGATCGGCCTTATTATGGACTGTCCAATTGACAGTACCCATCAAATATATTGGCTGGTACACCCGAAACTTATCAATATTGGGCTGAAATCTCCCTACAAGGTTCCAATTCACAAAAAAATTGCAAGCAATATATTTGAAATCTATACATATCTCCCAATATGATCGATAATGATGGCCAAGACCGATAGTGACACGAATATTTTCGTCCATGATGTTACCTATCAGAACTAATGAACCAAACACCTCCGATCATCCTAATGAGAATGGGATTCCAGTTCCTCATCCATTCTCATCCAGTCCATGGTTCCTTAAAAAGGGGGCAAGTGACAAGGTGCCTACATCATGGGGTCTAGAAAAATCCAAATACATGCAGCCTTATCCCTGTGTTATAGAGAGGTTATTTCAAAAAATTAAACCAATGACATTTAGGTCACAATAGAAATATCTTGCAATTGCACCAAGGCTAATAGAGTCTATGCTTTATCCAATTTATAAAAGAGATTACCAATCACACTTAAAATGAATGGCTTCATATTGAAAATAAATAAACAAAATATATAGGATATGAGGGACACAGAATTCGTGATTAATTATAGAAACATGGATGGAAACATTGGCCCATATGTATCTGTATTGGCCCCCGATACCAATATTTTCCAACACTGCGAAAAAAACATGATATATTACAGTAGTAGCAAATATTTGCATGTCAACTTATACTTCTCAGAATTTTTTCTTTTAATATACCAAATAAAATCACGTATAGTGTCACAAGATATTTAATTAATTCCATTTTTTCATTTTCATTATTTCTATTGATAGACTACATGTTCTGTAATGGGATATGCTTCCCTTATTTTCTATTAATTTTTGTTAGTTATTTGGTTTGGTAGTCGGTTGGATTTCAACCGAATTGGTTTTGCTCCAACTGACTAGTTGACCTTCTATTATATATGTACGTGCATGGTTAATGGAAAGGGAAGCAAAAGATATTTTCCTTCTTTCTGGCTTCTCGATTCTTCCCCCTCCCTGTCATTCTCTCTCTCTCTCTCTCTATTTTTCCCTTCTCTTCCTTCTTTTCCCCTGTCTTCCTCACTCTCTTTCCCTCTTTTCCCTCTATTTTTCCTCTNGTCATTCTCTCTCTCTCTCTCTCTATTTTTCCCTTTACTTCCTACTTTTCCCGTCTTCCTCACTCTCTTTCCCTCTTTGCCTTCTATTTTTCCTCTATTGAACTCCCCCTTCCCCGTCTTCTTCTCCAATTTTGTCTTCTGTTTTCATTTGCTGGTGCCGACACCGACAGTGCACATAACATATAGTCTAATATGTACAATGTCGATATAACTACAACTGATACCGATACCAATATTTCATCCATGATTACAAAACATTTAACATCACTTACAACTCAAACAATCTATAGCATGGAAACAAAAAACATACCAGAAAGGATTGGCCTCCAAGGAAAAGATAAGATACAGCTAAAGCGCCAGTGTCCAATTCCCTTGTCCTGTTTTTATCACCAAGCAATTTCAAGCAGGAAGCCATTAATAAAGTGATTTTCAGCAAGCTATCGCTTGGGAGCCTGAAATAACATAAAGCTATATGCACTGAGATGAGAAGTTTCTGTGAGATGATGTGGACACCACGTTTAGGTGGAGTAGCCGGATTGCAGCGAGGCACTCAAGCAGTCAATTAGCATAACCAAGGCGATAGGCCACTGTTGCGCAAACATCTCGCAATGCCAAACTACATTGATGCTCAGCTACGCCTACACTAACATTCCATTGTTGAGCTACGCTGACACTCCAGTGATGTGCAAAAGCTTGGGCAGCTGGTGTTACAAACCCTTAATTATTTCATTTTTTCATTTTCTCCTTGGTTAGATTGGTTTGTTTGCTTGAGAATATTCCCTGCCTCTCACGTGGACAGTTACAAACAAACACCCCGTTTCCCGGTTCCCGTTACAGGATCCCATTCCCGTATGCCCCATTCCCGTATGTATAGTCTAAAATCTGTTTACTGGAGCAACGGGAAATTAATACTCTCGGTCTCTCTCTCTCTTGCTTCTCCCTCTCCTCTCTGTCTTCTCTCCCGATTTTCCCTCTCCCTGTTCCCACTTTTCCCTCCTTCCCCACCAAAATCTCCCGTCTCCCTCCTCTGCAGATCTCCCCTTCCGTTGCATCTTCATCATCAACGCCGGCGACGACATGAAATTTGTATCAGCTGGGCAGAGATGTAGTCATTATTCTTCATTAAGGATAATACTGTAATTAGGACCTTAGATGTCATTAGTGTTAGTTTGGTGAAAATCAAGGCATATGTGAAGAGAAAGGAATCGTTGACCAGATGAGAATTGTCTTCAAGGCTTGACGGCTTTTGAGCTTGGGCATTCTGGGTACTTTTTTGGCTTTTCTAGATTTCACCCTGGAAGTAGCTTGGATGGCCTAGGATCATTCTGTCATCCTGTTTATGAGGTTAATTCGGCTCTTCATAGATTTTAATTGGAAGTCATTCTGTAATTCCCATTCAGATGGTAGTTTATGTAATCTATCCACTGTATCAATTAATCTATCTGTATTATAATTCCAATTCGGAAGCTATTTGTGTAAACCCTAATTTGGGCCTATTTGAGTTGTTGAGTTCGTTTGTGAGATTTAATGGTATATCTGGTTGATTGGGACATGATAATGAATCCTGTTACATGGTCATTATATAGTTTAGCAAAGAACAGACTCTGCAACATGTGCCATTAATCAAATTGGACTCACCTCAAAGTCTTCCCACTTCATAAGTTTCATGTTACACTTCTCGATAAGGGATCCAAAATTAGAGCAGTTCCTTGTAAATCGACGAAGCCCTCTGAAGGAGCCTGCTGGATCAGCAAATTCACAGTTTTCCTCATAGGCACTGCAAGTCAGATTTCCTGGATGTTGCAATAATCACATCAAGATATGAATTATGAAGGGCTCAAGACCCCTTTTCTAAGCCATAAATAGTAAGTTCAAAAATTTAATTTCTCATATTTTGAGGGTTCCTTCATCAAAAGATAACCGTTGTCCCCCATCATATTAACACCATACAATGATTAAATAGGTAGCATTTTTGTTCCTTTCATAAGGTAAAACAGACTTCTTCAGCATAGATCAGAATAAATAGCTGAAGATAAATCCAGCAATTGACCTTGTAGAAAGAATCAGCCAATAAAATTCACCACTGTTGCAAGTTGAAGACAATTATGTGGTATCCTATCCCACATTAGAAAATAACACGAGATTAAGATCAATTTATTAAGCCTAAAGGCTTACCGTTCTCAAAGGCACCAATCTTTTCGGGCCTAAGTTCGCTAAAGAACCTAAAGGTCTGTTGCAAGGTAGCTTCGGCCTAGGTCATTACAATTCGATATCAAAGTCTTTGCCCTTCATGGTGTTGTGAATGCAAGAGGCTCTAAGGAGCAGTTTGGTTGGATGTAATTGCAACTCATTCCAGCCTTATTTTAGGGAACTGCAATTTCTTTGTTTGATTAGAACCTCGAGAGATGGAATAATTATTTTTTAAAAAATAGCAACTACAAGAGAATGATAATCATTAACAAGGAATTGCAATTTCTAGACTTCAGGAAATTGCTATTCCTGAACTGCCAGGAACCCTTATAGGCACTGACCACCTCTGTCGCCCGCTGCCACTGTCGACAAACACGTGGAACACCTGGTATTACAAATCCCATACTATCAAAACTTATTCGCAGATGAAATAGTGATTCCTACACAAACCACAGAACATAATATTTGTTCCTACCTTAATAACCCTAGGTAATACTTATTCCAATCCATTACGGAAACCGAGTCGCAGTGACGTGGTAGGCCCAAAATCACACGTTGCTTATAGTGGTCATTGAGCTTACAAGGACATCGGTGGATTGAAAGAGGAGATAATATGTCGTCCCATATTAGAAAATAAGATAAGTTTGGCATGCCGAAATTCTCACCATTGACAGCTTGAATGAGATCATTTGCTCTCGCCTTTAACATCCACAGACACTAGTGTAACTCAAGTTATTCAGTCAGACATAGCACTCTCGAAGGATGTAAAGCATGGATAAAAATATCAGTTTTGGAATCAATCATGGTTATTCTAGTATTAAACATATTGAACACTATAAATAAATATCGGATATACCGGAAGAAAAATACTTTTGAAAATCGTAAGTTAACGGGTCCATATCAGCTGATATATCGTAACAAATTACCAATACGGTAATATATAATGATATTATAATGGTATTAGCAAATATTGTTGTTAGAGGCCCAATACCAAGACATGCGAACCGATATTTATATCGCTGATGGAAAGGCATAAGGGAACCTAGATGAATGGGAAAATACATAGAAGGAAGTGGGAGGAAGAAACCATAAATCATTGTTATAAGGGAACCTAAAGTTGAATCTACTTGTAGGGAAGATAGTGTCTTCTCTCCTTAAGTTCTGCTTTTTGATCAATTCCCCCCCCCCCCCAACTATTGCCAGCTTACCCTTTGATGCATTCCCCACCCTCACACACACGTGTTCAAAAAGAGATAGAAACCTGGAAAAAACACAAGAAGAACAAGGCAATCAAGCCCATCTACCAAATCGATCGACGAACAAACTCTTAGCAATTGATGTTCCAAATTGGAGTTGAAAGGGTGCCCCCAGCAAACATTTGAATAAATTGACGTCATTGCCATTTTAATGGATTATGATAGTTGTACTTCTTAGCTTAGCACAGAGTTACAATTTGGAAGGGCTACATAAGCCCCTTCTCTCCCATTTGCTAGATACACCAAAGTTCATCAAAAAACTAATCTCTCTAAATCCCTATTTGCGCATTTAGGACGTGAAATTTGTGGGTAATTCTATAAAAAAAATCCTAACAAAGAGAGGAAAAGTGACATTTCAAGAGCTCGTTAAACAAATCACCGTGATATCAATTTCCAGAGAGCAAAGTACGCGGTTGTGCATGAATTTATATTTCAAACATCCAAGAAGGATGCGGTATGAGAATTAAGAAACCAGCTTATCCCAACAACTCTATTTGGCAAAGTCCATCTATAATCTTTTACTCCGACTCCTCTCGTGTAAATGTGCCTTGAGCTTAAAGTATGTTCCCCACACTAACACCATGAGCTAAACATACAAATTTTAGATAATTGGAAGTTAATGTGATGCCATGTCAACAACGCAATTCATCTCAACAGCTCAAACGAGTAATGAGAACACGAAAACGTGAGCAATCCCCTCGCAAAATGCAATAAAAGAGGGAGAGAAAGGGAGTGCTCTCTCCCGTCATTCTCTCAGTGAAATAATAGGCAAGAAGTAAAAAAAACAACGCATCGGCGTTAATAATTTACTGCAATTCAGTGTGAATTTCGCAAACCTGTGACGAAGTAAGATCTTTGGAAGTCTTCTTTGATTGTTTCAACAATAGAATCTCGATCGACTGCTCCTGAATCATCATGGGCGAGCTCAGAATAGTTTCCCGCAGACTCGGCGACTGATGGCCGACGAAAAAAAGCAGCAGCTATTCCAAGCAGCTCGGAGCCGTACCATGCCATCTTCAGCAGCACATTCTCAGGTTCAGAACCCTCTTTGTTTTCTCCGTTGCTAGTCGGACTTTGGCCATGGCATTTGAGTCTGTAGGTTTGGGGATACCGATGAGTCCAGAGTGCGATATGCTTGTGCACATAGTTCAGGTGAAGAGTCACCGAAGTTTGCGACAGGAAGGACGCCATGCTTTCTTGAGGAAGAAGCTAAACATCATCTTTGTGTAAATATCTACTGGCCTGAAGAATTGTGCCCCTGAAAATTTTGAGGTTTCAATCTCTTGGTTTTCGGATTTTTCTTGAAAAAAATTATTTATTAAAACAATACCAACAGCCAAATACAACTCATAATAAACATTATTGAACCGTATAATAAAAATATATATGTTCATAAATGAGGGATAATTTATATAATATTTAGGTTATCAATGACT